>OZ023214.1:8234217-8516151 GCA_963995525.1 Escarpia spicata | reverse complement strand
CTTCCAAGGAATTCCAATTCCATAATACATTCAAATATTTATTATTTAATCATATATATATATATATATATATATATATATATATAATTAATATATGCATCAGTTTATATTTCAATAAGCAATTCCAAAGCATACCATTCCAATTCCATTGATATATAATTAAACAATTCAAGTAACAATAAACAAATGTCCTCAATTTTAATTATGTTATCTGTTGTTTGCATGCATACTCTTGTGCAGTGAGATTGTATTTTCGAAACTGTATTCCTAACATTGTTTTGCTATCGAGTACAGGCAGGGATTTTCAGCCATTTCAGTTTATTTCCTAATGCAATGCTGGATTTCTAAAGTGTGCAGCTTTGTCAAGCAACTGATACATTATTTTGTAACATCAAATGTTAACACTATTGATATCACAAGCCTTACCTTGTATTTGTGTTGTGGTCAATGGTGGCCAAGTGGAGTCTGGCTATGATGCCTTGACGGCTGAACTTGGGGGCATACTTGAGGAAGAGGGCATGTAAGCTTTCCAGTTCACCAGTGTGAACACACTTCGTAACCCTCTCTATATCATACAGTAGGCAACAGTCCAGTATAGCTTTCCGGACAGTGAAGGCTTCTGTACCTTCAGTCTTGTTTTCACTTCTTGTTGTGTATACGTTGCATGACTGCACTTCCGGTACAACTCTGCGCCTGCTGTCCATGAATGGAATTCCTGATGTGATGGAGGAGCGAGATCCACATCTCCTTCATCAAGCGAGGATCACCATCACAAGCTGATGCGCAATACCACAGGTGGTTGGCAATTGCGCCTATCAAAGGGACAACTTCAACTTTCTTGGCAGGCAACAACCTTTATTTCTTTCTCTTTCTAATGCTGGGATGTCTGTCAGTGGCAAGTGTGGTGATCTTCACCCCATGGTCAGTCAGGTTGTCCAAGCAGCGTTTCAAGCCCTCCATTTCCATCCAGTAACTGTTCTTGACCTCTGTGACCCGAACAGTTTCTTGAGCAATGATGAGTTGGCTGTCAGTGTCCATGATGAAGTAAATGCCAAATGTAGCGTTGTGTCCTGGATTGTCATATCTTGCATCGTCTGATGCGACCACGCTCTGTCCGGCCAGAACTGACATGATGGCCTCTGAATGGCATGTCCTCTATCTCTGGCAGTATGTATGCCCGCTGTATGTTGTAGCACTGGCGGGGTGACAAGGCACATAGGTTCATTAGGTTGACCAAATTGTACACAGTGAATGAATGTCCAGTCAGGAAGAGGACGCTTGCTATCAACAAGTTACTCTCATAAATGTTACCAATCTTGGGTTGCGAGTGCCACATGAACGAGTGGCCATCAACACATTCTGTGGTCACAACCACTGCAAATCCAGTCACTGTGATGCTAGGCTTTGATATAAGTGGTTTATTGCAGTTTGGTGTTTTAGCAGGTGCAGAAACGTGAAATGATGTTTTTCTCACAGATGACAAACTTTCTCTCTTTCCCATTAGTGTAAGAACCGCTTGAGTCATCATCAGTGATACCGCTGTCACATGCTACAACATATTCTGCATCACTCGCTTCAATGTTTCTCTTCTCGCTGTTGCAGACAGAATCGTCTGAAGATGGCGATAGTGAGACTGGGACATCCGAAGGGCGTCTATATTGAGAGAACTGCCATGGTCAGGGTCAGTCGGAGAAGGCGTGCTAGACTGCGATGGCAACTTTGCATACCCACGGTCATGGTGAATGTTCAATAGAACAACAGTATTGTCAGTATTAACTACTGCATCGACAAAGTGTCGCTCTGGCGACACGACCACTGGCTTCCTTTATGTTTTGACACTACAGTTCGATGGCGTGACAACACTACAAGTGACATTTGTATTACCATGAGGGACGATGTCATCTCGCATGCTAAATCCTTTGCTGGATCCTTCGAAGCTTGCGCTCGGTATTAGGCCCTATGGTTGTTTGGATACTTCCGTTATATATTATGAACAAAATGACACAATCGTGCAAATATTAATTAAAATTGGAGCACAAGTGCGATTTACAAGTGACTTTTTCAACGTTTTTTTTTAGTGGATATATGTGTTATCTTTAATTTTCATGATTAAAATGCATGTGCACTCAAATGTGTTTAACATTTGAACTTTATAAATACAAAATACATATTTATTAATCTTTGTGGCTTTTTCCTGTGACGTTATTTCCTTTTTTCCTTGTTAGGCTTACATTCAAAAGTCAATAAATTATATACAATGTCCTTGTTATTAAAAGCATACATTGGTGTTTGCAGTCATGCAATCTATATCAGGAAAAAAGTTGGTATGATAGCATGCTTGCTAAATTGTCGCCTCAAAACTGGAGCATCAATTCAGGGTCCATTGTTACAAGCCAATATTTGAGACACATAAATTAGTATTAGGACTACATGGTGATTGACTTTAGTTGACTGATGTGAACCTATTTACTATGCCAATAACTAATTATATCAGATATGACTACAGTGTTTTGTTGTATGCTATTGACTGTATAACAAGTATTTTTAAGGATTTAAATACTTGTAATGTCACTTAATTAAATGCGGTTACATTTTATAGTATTTGAGCAGTCCAACTTCAATAATATTTGTGTTTAACTATTTCTTTTAAATTAATGCATTCCAATGACAATGCCTACAATACATTTTTGACAGGGCTTGGTCCGGACTGTGACTAATGTTGATTAATAGATGACTACACTATTTCGCAAAACGTTATACTGGCTACGGTAACTGACATTTATTTTTGTAATTATTTTGAAGGTTATTCCCCCCACCGGCAACTAAGTCGATAACATAGACTCATAGATGTAGACGTTGCGGTATTCAGACGTAGCAACACGCCGGCACGACTTGCCGTAAACTAAATCGGCGGATTACAAGCACTCATTATTCCCAATTATATCATAGTATTCACACGTATTTGTACTTTATCACATTCACATTTCTTATTACATTTCAATTTTGAATACATCATATTTGTATATATGCAGACTTTGAACTAGAACTGCGGGACTATATAGTGGTCGTAATGATACCTGACGGAACTCGTGAGTGCCGAGTCACCTTGGCAACAACAAGCTGGTTTCGGCTTGTTATTTCCTACGCGCCGCTTCACCCTCCAAATAAGGTAATAATGTCGAGCTTCCAGGTCGATTTCGTTTAATTTTACTTCATCGGTGCATAGTTATATGTAAACAAATCGACTGAAGATGGACCTGTGACTTTAACCAAGAATTATGTTTCGACGTTCAATGTCTTTTTATGCTCGTCACTTTCGTATTTAGGCTTGCAATCGGCGTTTGAAAGTGACCACCGCAGACTTTTGCCAATCTTGCCGCCGGCGAACACGTCAAATTCATCATCTATAACTTGTTTTTTTCTGTTGGAATCCTTCTGTGGAAGTATGTGAAAAGTTGCTTACTAACACTTATAGTATATCTAGTAGCCACGCAGTGCATTAAATTGTTCTGTTTTTATGTGTTTGTATGCGTTTCGTCGGTTTTTCTGAGAGCTACGCTGCATCGCCTATCGACTTGCTGTATACAGCTTTGGGAGACATCTCGCCAATCAAACCGGATGTACAACCACACGCTCCTAGAGCATGACGGCGGCGCCCTGTGCCGATAGTAGCTACGTTTGAAAAATTATTAAAAATATACCGTGACGCTGTACTTGTCAAATCATGGTGACATATACTCTAAATGGTATGTTCTTATGTGTGGGCTGTGGTTGTTCAATCGTTTCATTTCCCCTTTAAAGGATAGGGATTTCCACCGGGGCGCGCCCGGGTTAAAGGATAGGGAATTTTCCCCATGTTAAAAGATAGGGATTTTCCCCATGTTAAAGGATAGGGATTTTCCCCCAAGCGCTCCTGGGTTAAAGGATAGGGAATTTTTACCCCATGTTAAAGGATAGGGAATTTTCACCATGTTAAAGCATAGGAGCTATTATCGTAAACGTATGCGACCACTTTTTGAATTTTCCCCGTGTTAAAGGATAGTGAATGTTCACCATGTTAAAGCATAGGAGCTATTATCGTAAAGGTATGCGACCACTTTTTTTTGAAAAAATAAAGTATACCGAACAGCATTTGCATATGTCACACACGAGATTGCTTGACCCGTAGGCCGAGGCTTCGCCAAGGGATCGAGCCCTTATTTGGTTGACGATGACATGTGTAAAATGCGGTGGTATAATAAGGCGTAATTTATAATAAAAGGATTTTTAATTCAGCGGAGGTCGTTTTATCTGAAGTAATGCATACGAAATGTAGACTACATATAGGACTATGTTATATCAGAACCTATAGCCTCGTTTTCTCGAACAGAGCGACCATCTTGGAATTATACCTTTGGTATCATTTTGGTACAGAGATGATAGCCAGTTATGTCTGTGTGTAGTTCAGTAGAGATGATGGCCAGTTACGTACTTGTTTAGTTAAGTAGAAATGAGAGTCAGTTATGTCTGTGTACTGTTCAGTAGAGATGACAACCAGTTATGTATGTGTGTAGTTCAGTACAGATATGTTAGCCTGTTATATCGGTGTGTAGTTCAGTAAAAACTTTAGCCAGTTATGTCTGTGTATAGTTTAGTAGAGACGTTAGCCAGTTATGTATGTGTAGTTCAGTGTGAGTGACGTCATGATACGCGCGGTAATGTTGTGCGCGAGGTGAGTTGGTTAAATAGGTAGTGCTTTGGTTAACCATCGTTTTGAACTTGCGCACTTAAATGTAATTCCATCATGTGACGTCATGGTCAGTGAGTAACGTCATGGTACGTGCAGTCATTTTGACCAACACACCGCACACTGCAATAGACGGTTTATCGCGTGAAATTCGACTGAGTCCACTGCAATAGACAGGTATAAAACGAGTGTGTGTGTGTGTGTGTGTGTGTGGGTGTGTGTGCGCGCGCGCGCGTGTATGTGTGTGTGTGTGTATGTGTGTGTGCCTGTGAGTGTGTGTGTGTGTATGTGTGTGTAGGGTGTGTGTGTGTTAGATATAATTAGGTTAGATAGAGACAAAAAAGTTGGGGTTAATCTCGAGAAAATTTAATGTTTTTGTCTGTCTGGGACAAAAACAAAATTTTCGCGAGATTAACCCCAACTTTTGTTTCTCTATCTAACCTAATTATACATTTTTACCCGCTAGATGGCGCCATCATGTGACATAGTACTCCGATTATCCACTAGGGGGCGCTACGCCGGAAATGAAGTCGTACCGGAAGTTACTTGACTGTAATGGCAGCCTCTAATAGGGAAGCTACGTCGGAATTGACGTCGCACCGGAAGTTACTTGACTGTCATGGCGGACTCTACGCTTCCGATATTTCCGGAAGTGTGTCAACGAATAGAGATCTATCATGGTCGGTAGATGGCAATACTCTGACTAATTACATTGGTGTCCGTCGAGTGACGTCGGGAACCACGATGGTCACCTCTTTGAATAAAGTCCTGTCAGGTGGTTGTCCTTACATGTTATTGACATAGTCGTTTTCGATCGTAGCAGTTTTCAAATTCACTTGTTATGGCAGCCTATACTAGGGACGCTACGTCGGAAGTGACGTCGCACCGGATGTTACTTGACTGTCATGGCGGCCTGTATGCTTCCGGGTTTCCCGGAAGTGTGTCAACGAATAGAGATCTATCATGACCGGTAGATGGCAATACTCTGACTAATTACATTGGTGTCCGTTGAGTGATGTCGGATGTCATCTCTCTCGTGAACGTGCACAGTTTTTGTGTTAAGGGAAGTCACGTGATGTCGTTCGGTGTGATTGGTTATGCAAATGAGATGACGCCGAAAACTAGTGTATATACCATACTTCCGACGATTCTGGTCTTTCCTTTTTCAAATCTCGAGAAGGTCGTATCGTGTCTGATCGCTCGCACTATTTGTAAATATAGAATTGTTACGTTGTAAAGATGGATGTAACATTTACATATGTTTTCCGTTAAAAGAAGCGATACCTCATACGAGTCCTAAGGTCGTCTCGTTGGATATGAATCCGAACAGACGATCGTCTCTTGACATGAAGGTATGTGATGTTTGGTTCTTGTCGCTCGTTGATCTAAGTGTTTGGTGTTTCGTTTGTCCAACAAGTTTGGTACTTGTCACTCTTTGGTATAAGTGTTTGGTGTTACACATATGTCGTAGTGAGCGCCAGGACAAGTGATTTCGGCAATGTAGCGGTTGTCGACAGTGCACAGCGACTGAGGACACTGTGTCACACACATACACGCACACACACACAACACACACACGCACACTCGTTTTATACCTGTCTATTGCAGTGGACTCAGTCGAATTTCACGCGATAAACCGTCTATTGCAGTGAAATTCCGTCAAATTTATGGAATCTCACGCGGTCACCCGCCTATTTGCCTAGTTTTGGTGGAATTTGACGCAGTAACCTGTTAAGTTTGGTGTTTCGTTTGTCCGACAAGTTTGGTTCTTGTCGCTCGCTAGTCAAAGTTTAGTGTTTCGTTCGTTTCATGCCACGTGTTCAGCTAAGGTTAGTGTTTCGTTTGTACAACTCGTGTCTATAGTTTGGTTCGTGTAGCGTGTTGGTCAAAGTGTAGTGTTTCGTTTGTCCGACTAGTTGGTCGAAGTTCAATTCGTGCAACCTGTTGGGCTAAGTTTAGTGTTTCTTTTGTACAACTCGTGTCTATAGTTTGATTCGTGCGGTGTGTTGGTCAAAGTGACTGCACATACCATGACGTCACTCACTGACCATGACGTCACATGATGGATTTACATTCAAGTGCGCAAGTTCAAAACGATGCCTAACCAAAGCACTACCTGTTTAACCAACTCACTTCGCGCACAACATTACCGCGCGTATCATGACGTCACTCACACTGAACTACACATACATAACTGGCTAACGTCTCTACTGAACTATACACAGACATAACTGGCTATCATCTCTGTACTGAACTACACACAGACATAAGTGGTTAACATATATGTACTGAATTACATAGATACATAACTGGCTAACGTCTCTACTGAAATACACATATACATAACTGGCTAACGTCTCTACTGAAATACACATATACATAACTACCTATCATATTATGTATTGAAATATACTCAGACATAGCTGTGTAATGTTTCTATACTGAACTACATACATACATAACTGATGACGTCATACAGGGTGCGCACGCTCGCAACAAACAAACAAGTCCAGACACGTCTCGAGTACGGGTTTTATAAGAGACACGAATTTAATCACTACCTAATAACACTAGTCTATTGTTCTTTCAACATACAGAGCATTCGTTATCAGTTTAGTTTGAATTATACTGATTTATACTGGTTTATAGCCAGTGTTCGATATAGTTCTTACAAATGATAGCTAATACACCTGTACTGTTCTATCATAACGCTTCACTTTGTTATGCGCCTGTTTCGAAAAAGAGGTTTAACAACTTTAGTGTCAAGGCCATCGAGTCGTTATCACTTGGACAGGGAATATCACTTCAAAACAGTTTGGAACCAGTTTGGAACCAGTTTTCAAGCGAACACTCAAGTGAGATACGGCTGATAAGTATAAATGTTATATGTCAATACCCGGCTGTTCTTCCAACACACAGAGCATTCATTACGAGTTTATACTGGTTAGTAGCGTCAGTTCTGTCGTGTGCTGAAAAAATTATCAAAGAAACTTCTAGAATGAGATTTTACAGGGGAATTGACCACAACGTTACATGATGGAATTATATTCAAACGCGAAACCTCAAAACAATGGCTAACCAAAGCGCTACCTGTTTAAAATTACCAAAGAAACTTCTAGAATGACATTTTACAGGGGAATTGACCATAACATCACATGATGGGCTTATATTCAAGTGCACAAGTTCAAAACGATGGCTAACCAAATCACTACCTGTATAACCAACTCACCTCGCGCACAAAATTACGATGTCACTGCATCATGACGTCACATGAAGGGATTACATTACATACGCGCAAATTCAAAACAAGGTTTAACCAAAGCACTACCTGCTTGACCAACTCACCTCGCGTACAAAATTACTGCGCGTAGCAGTTTGATGACGTCATACAGGGTGCGCACGCTCACGCTCGCAACAAACAGACATGTCCAGACACGTCTCGAGTACGGCTTTTTTTATAAGAGACACGAATTTAGGTACTACCGTACGGAAATGATAACAAAGGTATAATTCCAAGATGGTCGCTCTGTTCGAAATAACGAGGCTATAGGTTCTGATATAACATAGTCCTATATGTAGTCTACATTTCGTATACATTACTTCAGATAAAACGACCTCTGCTGAATTTATAATCCTTTTATTATAAATTACGCCTTATTATAACACCACATTTTACACATGTCATCTTCAACCAAATAAGGGCTCGATCCTTTGGCGAAGCCTCGGCCTACAGGCCAAGCAATCTCGTGTGTGACATATGCAAATGCTGTTCGGTATATTTTTTTTTTTTTAAAAGTGGTCGCATTCTTTTACGATAACAGCTCCTATGCTTTAACATGGTGAAAATTCACTATCCTTTAACACGGGGAAAATTCAAAAAGTGGTCGCATACGTTTACGATAATAGCTCCCTATCCTTTAACATGGGGTAAAAATGGCCTATCCTTTAACCCGGGCGTGCCCCGGTGAAAAATCCCTATCTATTAACATGGGATTTGCTCCAGGGAACGGATATTGCCCGCGCTGGACCACCTATATTACTACCGATGACTGATAGTCATAAAACGGCGGTGACAAGAATGGGCCAGCCACACGTCCCAACGAAAAGTCCTTGGAAAGTTTTTTTGTGACTACTTCCCTTTGGACTGAAGCTGATGGGTGATTACGGGTAGAACTGAGGATAGAACGAAGTAATTAATTTGTGAACCCTTGAATGAAGCCGTCCACTAGAAAATTCTTTTATGTCTGGTCATTACCATGGAGGGCCAGATGTAACCGTTCAGGATTTGTTGGAGTTGGGAGGGTTGTGTTGAATACATGAGCTAGATGGGTGGGGTGCGTGGCATTTGGCACACACGTGCTTGTACTTGCACATGCGAGCGTTATATTTGCCATCTCGCTGGTACTGTCTGATTAACTGGAGAGCTACCTGACACCCCCCTGGATCTGTTTCGAATACATGCATCGGAAAAAAAGGTCCAACCTGGGTTGACCACAGGGAAACCTGCTAGGTCCGACTCCCGGAATGATCTGAGCTGTGCGTCATATTGACACCAGGCCAATGGTGGTGATGTCATGGCAATATCACGTACAACCTCACAGTACTTGAAAAGTCCCGGTGCTGCATCCGGAATCGCTGGGTGGTGACTGCCCCAAACACTAAGAAGGGAGAAGTCCACTGATCAATGGTGGAAATTTGCCTTCCCTTGGCCTGAGGCAGCACAGAGATAATCTGATGAGAATCAGCAGGCGAAACACACATACTTTGTCTGGGAATGGTGGACATGCAGGAGTTCGTAAAACTCAACAAATTCTTTGGCCCAAATTGTTGCCTTAATTCGGCCAGGAAGGTCAGCCCCCAAAGCGGTGGAATGCAGTGGAGGAGTGTTTGATGCGGACTCACCCCTTTCGCTTGGCATCAAGGTGCCGATAGGGGTCAGCACACTGTCACTTTTCCCATTGGCGACCATGTTAATGTTTTGTGTGATTATAAGAAAACGTGACCTATAAAGTTTCTTAAACTTCTCACCTGCTGTTATTATCATCTCATTGACATGCTGGTCGAGTTTAGTCAAAATCTCATATCTCTAGCTCTTGCAAAATGCCTGTATGTATGACACCCGTCAATATTTACAAATGGATGCAGGCAGTAATACGGCTACATTGTCAACTAGCCAAATTGCTGCCAGATACCCTTCCGCTTAGTAAAATCAGCTAAAAAGACACAATTTTACTGTCAACAGCTTCAACGATCACATCTAGAAATCTGACTACTCAAGTGCACTTATGTCAGAGCAAGTGAATATTATAAAAAGTCATTTCTCAAAAATATACTGCACTTTGTTTCGTCTGTAATCAAGCAGGAAGTCCAACAGTGTGCTGACCCCAAATAGGTAGGGCAATTTTGGAGAAAATGTTGAAAACAACACACTTTATAGGCACCAATGTTACAAGCACTCTGCAATTTTATTTTTTGTAATCCCTCCAGGTGTTTGTGTTTTATGCACATTTCAAAGGTGCCACCAAACTTGGCAAGGCACCAGAAAAATCAGCAATTCGCTGTTGGACAATTTGTAATCCAGCACAATGTTCTCAGGTGGCACTATGAACTCCTGATAAAGTTTTCCAGAAAGTCAAATATGTGTTTTATCAGAAAATTCAATACAGCCAGTTGTTACGTTACATTCAAATTTGTATTAATTTTTTGACCTTGTGCCATATTTACAAAGGTAAACATCAACAAAAAGTCACCTTAGGGTGTGAATTCTTCAAAGGCCAGACGTCTCAAGCATTTCAATTACATAATATTACACAGCCTAATTAGCAGACATTCAGAAAACAATGCCACTTGCTTGATTGGCCAGAAGGTCCAGTCAGTAGACAGATCTGATAAGAGGCCCCGGCTATGGCTGACTCCAGCTAATCACTGTCCTCAGACTTCATTAGGGTCAATTACAACATCTTCACGTGTGTTTAGTCAGCTGAAGTAAACAAAAAACGATTGATGAATCACCCTGCTGCAATGTTATTGGTTAATTTTCATACGTATTCTCAAATTGAGGCTTAACTACTGGCATACGCACCCCACCCCCCTTATAAGACATGTGTTCCGTCGCTGTGATTTTGACTTGCAGACTGGTGAGAAGTCTGTAATATCCAAAAACGGTTTGTTCCATTCAACTGCAGTTTTGCCATACACATATTTTCAGTAATTGTTTCAAGATATTTGAAGTAAAATGCGTCCTCCGTGATTGTGCAATGACTATAGCGTGTTTCCGTTGCTAGGGACTTTAATTTGGGTCAGCACACTGTCACTTTTCCCATTGGCGACCATGTTAATGTTTTGTGTGATTATAAGAAAACGTGACCTATAAAGTTTCTTAAACTTCTCACCTGCTGTTATTATCATCTCATTGACAAAAGCTCTTGCAAAATGCCTGTATGTATGACACCCGTCAATATTTACAAATGGATGCAGGCAGTAATACGGCTACAGTGTCAACTAGCCAAATTGCTGCCAGATACCCTTCCGCTTAGTAAAATCAGCTAAAAAGACACCATTTTACTGTCAACAGCTTCAACGATCACATCTAGAAATCTGACTACTCAAGTGCACTTATGTCAGAGCAAGTGAATATTATAAAAAGTCATTTCTCAAAAATATACTGCACTTTGTTTCGTCTGTAATCAAGCAGGAAGTCCAACAGTGTGCTGACCCCGATAGCGCCAGCGACCGCGACGTCCATGGGAGTGGTGCGTGCGACGTTGGTGCCAGGCAGTAGTAACACGACCCCCGGGATGGCATCCAATGACGGCACGGGCACAGTGGGCGTGGTCACAGCGGGCGTGGTCACCAAGAGTGCGGCAACAGCGGCGGGCACAGCAGCCCAGTCCCCCCGCAGCTGCTTAGCACTTCCCTAGTGACGACCATCGCAGCGCAGCAGTGCTGCTAGACGTTGTCGCGCTTACATTTATCCGGGCGTTAAATAATATCCGGGTGACATTTCTGCGCGTGCGCGTATCTAGGGGAATGCATTTAGCACCAGCTACGACTGTCGCGTATTCATTTATCCGGGCGTTATGTATGTTTATATGTATATATATATATATATACAAACATATATGCCTATATATATACATGAATTATAAAATGTTTGCTTTCCATAGACATAAACAATTTCTGTCGTAAAACAGTTTCCTCTCCACGCACACGTCACGTGACATACTGTTATACTTGGTCATAAATATGAAACAGCAAATTATAATTATGTACTCTAACTATAACGCTCGTATTACGACAACAAACGAAACATATTTAACTACTGGATATTAGTTATCACTACGTGATCTACTGGTGCCAAATAGTATGCCTTACATATGCATATAAGCATCACCCGGATAAAATTTAACGCCCGGATAAATGTAAGCGCGACAACGTCCCAGGGACCCTTTCAGATGCGGCCCGCAAGTCCCGTGGTCGTCAAGCGGCAACAGCAGCAGCAGCAACAGCAGCAACAGCAGCAACAGCAGCAACAGCAGCAACAATAACAGCAACAGGGACTGGACGACGTCGTCCGGTGGGTGGTGCTGGCATGGGTGGTTTTGATTCAGCAGCCCGCTTCATGGCAGCTCGGCGTTGGGACGGCGGTCGCAGTGTGACCTCCACTGGTTTCGGTGGATGTCCGCGTGGTGGCATACTGCAAATTGGTAATCAAAGGGGCAGGTACGGCATCCATTTGCAAAGTAAATAACTGGCCCCATCGTGTAATGAAATTATAAGAATGGTTGAAGCTATTTAATGGAATCAGTGCATGTGCACAACCAGTAGTGTTTGGATCTTGGAACACAACCGGGGTTTGAACCACGCCACACAACACTGGAACATTACTATCATAAACAGCACAGTTCAACAGAGTTTTAGACAAACAACTGACATAGTATGTTTGCATACTCTAACAACTGTCAGTCAATGTATTTTTTACATTAATGGAAAAGTCATGTGGTACATACGCATGTTAGCGTTTCACAAAAGAGATAATATATTCTGTTTATATCATCTGACATAAATATAATACAATATAAACGTGTTACGAAACTGTCTCGACAAGCATATAAACCCACCTTTTTTAGGATTAAGCTGTAAACTGTTGTTTGAAGCTTCCTCCAAGTAACCATAGTCGTTGCCAATATAGCTACACAACACCTTCGTTATAAAAGTAAAGGTAAGTTCTTATATAGCACAGTATCCAGTCATCAGGACTGCTCAAAGCACTTTACACTTTACTCCCTGGCAGACCTGTTCACTCGAACACCATCTCGACTTCTCTGGGAAGCATCCAACAACGCTGCAATTATTGCGCGAAGACTCTTCGTACACAAATATCCGCCGCTATCTATAGCCAGGTACTCATTCATACAGCTGAGTGACCTGGAGCAACGTATAGTATGATTCTTTCTGTGGGAAATTACAAAATGTATACAAATGTTTCCTATTAGCAACAGCCTTGAGTAGTAATTGTGACGTCTTGAAAATGGCCCAGCAACATTGAAGTTCATTTTTGCAAGACAAAAGAGAGAATCGGGAAGTGGGATACACTGAAGCCATATTGCCTATGATACAAAGCTAACTGTACCAATGATCGGCTCGAGACATAAATCTCAGTTGCTCCTAACAACACTTCCCTGGACAGAAATGTCACAGCTTGATCCCTCACAGCTGACCCACCCCACGTGGTAGTACTCGCAGGGGAGAGTTATAGCGGTCATCCATGCCAAGCGATACAATCCATATGTTGAGCACGCCAAGCTGCACTTACTAGAGCAATTTTACCTGCTTTTATACCCTGGCAGACACAGTCAGGCGAAAATGTGGTGTGAACTTCCACTTTAATTAGTCTTGCTTATCTACATCTAGTGAAGTTAATTATTCGGTAGAATTGTATTAAAACTTCAGTTATAAGTTACATGGTGTTAATAAGCATAAATATAATTAGTAATCCATTATATGTATTCTGATCTATGCAGATTCGTGGATTGGATTCTATGTCCTACAACGGAAGTGGCCACTCCAAGATGGCGCACATAATGCCGGCGCCGATTGGTTGTTTATTTGAGATCAACAATGTTGAGAGATTTCTATCATGTGTGCAACACATACGTAAATATATACGCAATAACATGTAAATAATATTACGAATCTATTATATTTAC
This sequence comes from Escarpia spicata, assembly GCA_963995525.1. Lineage (NCBI taxonomy): Eukaryota > Metazoa > Annelida > Polychaeta > Sabellida > Siboglinidae > Escarpia > Escarpia spicata. The sequence continues at coordinate 8,502,216 of OZ023214.1, read as the reverse complement.
TCTGATCTATGCAGATTCAAGGATAGTTATGCTCTACAACGGAAAGGGCGATTCCAATAATGGCGCACACTATGCCGGCGTCGAATGATTGATTGTTTATTTGAGATCAACAATGTTAAGAAATGTTTATCATGTGCGCAACACATACAGTAAATAATACAACGTGTTTCATATGCACATTATCATATGCTGTGCATAACATTGATGGAAAATAAACAAATTGGTATGATAATGTCCAATAAATGCTACAACGATCCAGTGACACCACCAAATACATTCCTACAAGTTCCTATCAAACTTGATTGCCGATTCCAAGTTAGTCCGTAGAGCTTTCTTGGGTGGTATTTCTTTAACCAGCCAATTGCACCTCTGCTTGAGGCTCAACTTAATTACCGCTCCCTGACTTCTCAGCCTGAAACAGATGTTGTTCCATATTTCAAGATTATTATCAAATCTTTCGATTTTAATAATTTCGTACAATAATTATATGATGTTGACAGGTTATCTTTCGGCATTTTGCCATAAATGTACCGTGATTCACAACAAAACATATATTGCACCGCGATTGATTTTCATTTTGTTACTGCGATCGAGTAGCTTGCGTTAAAATATAGTTTTTACGTTCCAGAATACATAAAATACCTAATTTGTTTCACCCATATATGCTTCTCACTTTCAACTTATGGGAACCTTAAAGAACTACAAATATGACTTTCAGAATAACGATAACAGTTTGGAACAAGACATAACACCATGCTAATAAATACGACGGGAGACATTTGTTGGAACCAGCGCTGCAGCGTGACGTTACACTTCGTTTCTCTATTACTCTGTCTGTATTGTATGCATCAGCCATCTCCGAGTGACTACAATTTGGAGTCATGTACTTTTAGAGTAAAATTGGCTTCTTGTGTATTTCTTATCCCTTTAACATATGTATCACGGCGCCGTGAGCAACGATTGTTGGAACGGCGCAATATAAATATCACGATTTGATTTGATTTGATCAGTACGGCTACCCTGGCATGCTGGGTAATGTTTGAACAACATCCAGCAGGTTTTAGAAGGGAGTTCACACTTTTGAGAAACAGGGAATAATCTTAACATAAACATTCAGGGGATTCACATCTTAAAGATCAAATTTGAGGAGGGCTTTCACATTTTGGAGAAAGGGTGTTCACAAAAAGGGGGTTCACGTCAAAGTCCGATGTGTTTACAACAAACGATAGCCCGTTATCAGTCATTCCATTTATTCACCTTTTAATTGTATTAATATTTGAATTGTGTGTGCCATTAGACATTTGAACTGAGTAATATCCAGTTTTAAGTTGGATATGAGTCACGGATATACAATTGTTTGGGCCGAATTCACCAGATCGAAGTTGTGTGCCTATTTCACCAAAGACAACGGGACACCGTACTCGGGGGTCGAAGTTACCAGAGTTGTGGGCAAAATTCGTCATGTAATTAACTTATGTTGACTGTTTCAAACCCGGGGGCAGATCAAGTTGTTTCAACACCGGGGCTGAGTTGTCTCCAAACCGGGGCCGAGCTGTCTCGAACTGGGACGAGGTGTCTCAGGCCAAGTTGTCTCATAGGCCGAGATGTCCCAGCACCTGCCCGTCTGTCTCGGCCTTGATAATATGTCGGTTATAGGCCAAACCGACCAATCAGATGAAGGTTTCAGTGCAGTGCAGTGCAGTATTCCGATTTGGGACACCCAATTCCGGAATTAAGCATGGCGGCTATTCTTATTCCAGTATGGGCCATATTCCGATTTGGTCCGTAACATGTGTTTCTGGAGCAGTAAACATATTCGCGTTTCAAACGATGTAAGATTCATTTATGCCATTTTAATGAGTGACAATGATCTGCTTCATCAGTTCGTGCTATCCGACGCGGTTGAGAGCACGTAGCTTTGTGGTGTCCCCGGAACTGCGCAGTTGCAAGCCAACTTTGGCCCACGAAACTCGAAAGCCGTCCCTGTCCGGCTTGAAATATTTGTCAATGGCAAGCTGGGCAGGGACGTTCGTTGGCAAACGTAGCACGTGTCCGAACATTTGCCACTGGACTTTTCGGACCAACCGGCTGATCGATCGCACTGACATCGATGATATAATAATTCAGTTTCTTAATATAGCGCTTGTTAAGTAAATAAATACTAATCAAAGCGCTTCGCACAATAAAATGGCGTGTAGACTAAATGCTAAATTATAAATTAAATAAATAAGCTAAAATAAAATAAATTAGGGTGTAAAAATATTTCAAACAATGAAATTAAAGACCAATACTATGGCATTTTTTCTTTTAGATGTGGCAGCCAATGTTTGCATCAAGGCAGGTAGTGCAGGCGAAATATATGTTTTAAGTTGTTTCCGGAAAGCCGCCAATGTCCCAGCAGATCACACATTTTGGCAAGCTATTCCACACCTGTGGGCCTGTCACTGCAAAGCTGCCCCGTCCGATAGTTCTCTTTGACACCGCCACCGCAAGAAGCATAGCGTCACTCTCCGATCGCAATGCACGTGTGGGCGCGTTGCGCACTACCGCACAGTTGAGATAGTCCGGGACTAAGCCATGCAGGTTAACTGTGTAGGTATATATATCGAAGGTGATTCGCATTCTGGTCGGCTGCCAATGCAGTGACTGCAGAATCGGTGTGATATGATCTCGCCGTCTGATGCGGTTGATGAGGCGAGCAGCCGAGTTCTGCGCTCGTTGAAGAATTAAATCGGTTGGTCTGCCCATTGTTCAATCCGCCAAGTGGTGCATTGCAGTTGTCGAGGCGACTCAGTACAAGACAGCGTACCGCAGCATGCACGCGTCTCGCGTCAGCAGGTGACGAATTCTGCCGATCAGGCGCAGGTGGTAGTAGGCCGAAGAATAGTAGCTGGAGATGAGGCAGTCTAACTGCATGTGTCGGTCGAAGTGGCAGCCTAGATTCCTCGTTGCATAGGTTGATTGCAAGGTAAGTCCATGTAGTTCTAAGCTGGGACTTCCATAAACATAAAATATATTATAAAGTTTCTGTAGTCATCTTCTGTGGGTAATGGTTTATTATCTGACGCAAATGACGGCAATGGTATGAGTCCAGTCGGTTTAACCCCGTCTGAGTCAGCCCCCAGGCCCAGGTGCTCATGTTGTGGGTCGATCAGCACTGCCACTGTCACAACGAATGATGATGTACTATACTCTCTATAGCCTATAGTATAGGCGGAGCTGTAGCTTCAAACTGATCTGATTCCGCCTGAAGAAGACTGTCCACAGCTTCCGAAATGCTACATTTGTGAGCTGTTTACGGCGTGCGACATCCTCTGCGTCTCCCAGTAGTGAGCTTAGCTTCGTTGTCATCCGGCACTCAGATATTCGGTCGGTGTGTCTCTGGAGAGGTACTCCTTCTGTCGCTCGAATATTTCAGCGCCTAGCGGAGAGTTTGGAATTCAGCACCATCTGAACAATCCGACAGAGGGCTGTATGTTCCACGCGACGGGCTAAATACTCTCTTTGTAGCTGTTTGGTGTAATTATCCCGTTAAACATTTTAAGATACGGGGTTATTTTATGAATTATTAAAATATGTAAGTTTCTTTGTTAATAATTGTTAAGTTACAAATTTTACCATGGTATCGATTTTTTTTATACGTTCATTACATTTCGGAACTTCATTAACTGCGGGTCCCCTTGGAAAATACCTAAACAAGACCAAACAGACTCTGGTAGAGTGCATTATTTTGTGATAGTTTTCCCGCTTAACTACGTTTGCGTTTTAACCTTTGGGAATAATCGGGATGCGCGATTATGCGAGTTGAATTTACTCTGCCGATGCCGAAAGTTGTTTTTGAACGTAAGTACTCCAACTCGGATGTTGTCATTGTTATCAACACACGACAACACCACAGCGGCAGCCACACACACACACACACACACACACACGCACACAGACACAGACACACACACTGACACAGCCACAGGCCCACACTGCCTACACTCGACTACAGGCGTCAACTGTCAGTAGACAACGCTCGACTGTCGCACTGTCTGTCAGAATGTCACTGATTCATTGACACAGTGATCACTGACTGAGTCTTGACTTGACTCAGTGACAATCTTGCGTTGACGAATGGTCATTACACGTCAGTTCAGCACAGGTTATGATCGATAGATGTAATATAGTTTTATACAGGTTCTTTAACATCTACAGGTCCTCTTTTGGCTTCTAGGGAGACTAGGCGAGATGTCTGTTACACCTACTCTAATGTTTGTCATCAAACTGTATGGTGCAAATGTGCTGACGAGTTGTTCCATGATAGGGGTGGGGCTATGTAGTCGAGCTTAATTGGGTGGTTTATCCATAATTTGTCTAATTTTCCCTCAAAGGACTTGACTGATGGACCCTCATCCACAAACTGTGAGAGGCTGTTCCATATGTCTGTGCATTGGTGTACAAATGAATTTTTTAGGTTTAATCAACATCGTCCTTTTAATATTTTTAGATGGTGCCCCTAATGATTCATTATCCCTCAATGTTATACAGTTTGATGACATTGCTGTATCATATTTCTCTGTTAAAATGTTATATATTTCAATCATGTCTCCTCTGAGGCGACAGAGTTAAAGTAAAGTAAAAGGTAAGTTCTTATATAGCGCAGTATTCAGTCCTCAGGACTGTTCAAAACACTTTACACTTTACTCCCTGGCAGACCTGTTCAATCGAACACCATCTTGACTTCTCTGGGAAGCATTCAACCATGCTGCAATTAATGTGCGAAGAGTATTTGTACACACACAACCATCACTGTCTATAGCCAGGTACTCATTCATACAGCTGAGTAAATTGAAGCAATATAGAGTAAACAAACTTGCCCAAGGTTTGACACCGCCGCATAGGATTTGAACTCGCATTCTCTCAGTCAAGAGTCCGGAGCCCTTACCGTTGTGCTCCACAAAGTTGGTACTTTCAGTCTTTGTGGACGTTCATTATATTAAAGATCTTTGAAACCGGGAATTAATTTGGTTGCTGTATGCTGAACATTTTTAACAGCTGTAATATGTTTCATTAAGAACAGAGTCCACACGTGATTTGCATATATTCAATATGTGGACAGACGAGAGATTTAAAAATTGTAGAAAAACACTGTTCATCCATGTAATCAAAACTACAACAAATTATCCCCATCAGTAAATTGGCTTTATTAATTTGTTCTGACATATGTGCCTCGAAGTTAAATGATGAGTCAAAAGTGACCCCAATGTCGTTCACCTTGTCCGTACTTGCCAACGTCATATGATTAGTGTGTAGCTGTCATTTCTTATGGTTGATGATCCTATTCTCGTATGGCTGTAATTACCTGGGTGGAATTTTAAGAGAGATTTGTATGTCCAATGTTCTGCATGGGTAAGATCTTGTTGAAGCCTTGTTCAAACCTCTTCGGTGTAAATTGGATGGAAGAACTTCATATCATCCGCAAACAGAAATATTTCAGAGCTCTTTATAACATCAGGTAAGTCATTGATCAATATAACAAAAAGGAGGGGGCCAATCATCGATCCTTGTGGTATGCTGCTGATGACATCATGCTAATTTGAAAATGAATTATTGACCCTAACACGTCTTCTATTGGCCAGCAGAGCTGCAACCCAACTTAGAATGTTTCCTTGAATTCCATAGCTCTGGAGTTTCTCTGTAAGTCGTTGATGTGGAACTTTGTCAAATGCTTTCATAAAATCACAGTATACCACATCAGTACATCCACCGTTATCTAATGTCTCAGTCCATGAGTCAAGTACTTTCAGTAATTGGAGAACTATAGACCGACCTTTAATAAAACCAAATTGCTTGTCACTCAACAGGTCATTATCTTTCTTGTGTTCAGTGATGGTATCTCTGATTATTCCCTCCATTATTTTCCCTACTATGCTCGTTAGACTGACTGGCCGGTAGTTCTGCACTGATTTTTGCTTTCTTTCTTTTGAATTACAGATATATGTTTGCTGTTTTTCAGTCTGTGGGGAGCATGCCTGTTTTTAGTGATGTGTGGAGTGCTGATACTCTCTGCCAATTCGTTTAGGGCACAAGGATGGAGGCCATCAGGTCCTGGTGGTTAGAATGTCTTTAATTTCTTTAGTTTCAATGCCACTATCGATGGGTTGATAGTGCAAGATTCAATTGTGTTATGACATCTTGTTGGTTCTTCCAGAATGTCACCTTCTGGTTCTCTCATAAATACAGAGGAGAAATGATTTGCCAACCCCTGGGCTTTTTTTAAATCTGTCTTTGTCAGATCATCCTTGTCTTTGCTTTTTAATAAGTTGGGTAGTCCCGTTCTTGTCTTCATTTTTGCCTGTGCATAATGTGAGAACTTCTTGGGATTTTGTTTTATTTGATTTATTATATCTTTTTCATATAGTTTCTGTGCCTTTCTTGTCAGTCCGATAAATTTGGGTATCTTTGGAGATATTTCTTCCATAACCTGTTTTTTATATTTTGGCTCTGGTTTTCACATCCAATGGATCTGGGTATAGTTTAAAAGTAGATATCTAATTGAGCTTGCACATCTTCCTGGTGATTGGAAAATTCATCCTCCCAATCAATGTTAGCATGTCTTTCATTTTGGTGTAATCCCCCTTGTCGTATTTATATACAGTTTTGCTGATTGGTTCATAGACTGGTGTGTAGTTGAGAACCACCTTGATAATAGGGCCTGTAAGTCTCGCACCTCATTTTTTATCTGGAATCATCTGGCGACATCAACTCCATTTATGCCAGCTTAAATAATGGGGATATGTTTTGTTTTGGGTTGTAATACCGGTAATCAAAGTTTTTCCAAATCGTGTTCTTTTTTCTGGTTACGGACAGATGATCACAAGTTGAAGCAGTGGGAAAAACTTTGCCGTTAAGAATGTTCGTGGTAATTGTGCACCTTAATCGAATTGTTATCATGGTTTGACAAGCAATGGTGGCGACTTTGACTTGGTCTTTGTTGACAATGACAAATATGCATACTTTCGTTGAGTACGACATGTTATTGAACTAATGCATACTTTTTGGTGATAGTGTGCATTTAGGCAGGTTTATCAGATATAAATTGTTATCGAACTGTTTTGAAATAACAACTTATAACATTTTAACATTCACGGTTTTTAGGATGAGCAATAATCAGGTGTATCTCATTTTAACTCCCATTTCTTACGTAATTGTTAATCATGTTATGTAATCCATATGTTATATTTCATATTTTAATATGTACTGGTTCTTGTTACAATAACTAAACATTATTATCTTTCATTTAGACAAAAACAATTTCGGGATAAAAACAAATTTCAGTATATGCCATCGACTGTTGCCTGGCTCATTTTCTGCATTTTTATTTCCTTGATGTATAGTTCATATAAAACTGAAGTGACAGCGCCATAACACAATTAACAGACTACAATAAACCGATAAACTAAAAGTCAACAACTGTTTCCTGGCTTCCGCAATGCTAAAAAAAGTGGGCAATAATTGTGCATGTCGCCAGTCGGCTCCACTCGTGCGTAATCTCGCCATGTATCGTGACACACTTATGGGCCATATAGAATGGTCACGTCTTCCTAGTACTGAGGATGTCTCGATTGTCGAGATCTCTGTATCTTCACTAGTGAGTACAAGGTCAAGGAGTGATAACTAGGTTGTCTTTACCTCTAGTGGGCTCTGTCATATGTTGCACAAAGTAACAGTCTCAAAGTTTTTCAATCAATTTAAATTCTTTATCCTCAGTACTTGCTGCTGTAGTTGAGATTCTTTCCCAATCAATCTTAAGATAGTTGAAATCTTCAAGTAGTAGAACATGTAAAAAAAATTCTCATTTATTTTATCAAATGGTTTGTAAAGGTCGTCATTGTTCTCGGTGATACTGTTTGGGCTTCTATAAAAGGGGCCTGCGATAAGAGTATCTTCCTCTTTCAGTTTTAAAGTCCAAAACTGTGCTTCATTGAACTCAACGTCAAACTGGTGCACTTGAAATGGCAACGAATTGTGAATAAACAAACTTGGTCATCCCTCTGCCTATGTCCTCAATAATGTACATAATTTCCTTAGAATATCATATTCATGCTGCTGTACAAGAACTTACCTTCAATTGCTGTTTGTGTTATCTGATGGCTCACAGGTGTTAACTACAATATACCTGTTCTTGTATTATTTTCCTATTATTCTTGCTGTCTGCCTGGTGTAATCTGGATAAATTTGACCAGTCGTCTTACTGTATTTTTTATTTTTTTAATGTATAATGTCTTTTCAGGCAACTTGAAAACATGTCAGGAATGGTAGCGTTTGAAGGTGAACTGAATTCCATTGTAAAAGAGGTACGTATTTCATGTAAATAATACATTGTTCATTATAGTTACTCATTTAGTTAGCATCTAGATTCTGTGTTTTAAGCAATTCATGGAGCTCATTAGCAGAAGTTAGATAGGTTAGGATATCAGGGGATACAAAATGTGTCCAGACTTTACGGGTCGTCAGGTCTTATGAATTCATTCAGCTTTTAACAGGACTTAATTTTCCCTAAAAACATTAAATACAATTTTATCTCCAAAATCGTAATGTTATATTGTTTTCGTCAACTTGCATGCACCGTATTCACATCTACATTTTATAATCTGATGTCGAAGACAGTATTTTCCAAGCCAGTAAACGGAAAGCAATATCGTAATTTAGTTTTAGAAGTTTATTATTATTACTAATTTGTCTTTCTACTTCATATTTATTCATAAATTTATTCATTATTCAAACTCCGATAATGAGAACCTGTCATTGAAATGCATTGCATTGTTCAATGTTGGCATCTTTTGTGTGACAAACAGTGGTGCCCCTCAGTGGAGTCTGCGATAATCCAGGAAAATGTTCTTGACATTTTAGCTCGCATTATTTTCTGTTCAAACAATTAGAATGACAGTGCAAATTTATCTAAGGTTGACATTTGGCAAGTTGGCAGTTTGTGTAGCTTTACTGCACAAACAATGTCTTGCAAATGTGTCACAACCTCATGATATATGATAACAATAAATGGGATATAGCCACTGCGACACTTCTGATATATTTAATAACATGCTGTTCACTTACCACCACCTTGACCTTGGCGGACAGTCAGTCTGATGTTTTAAAAAGATCCTCCGGCTCGGCTAAAATTTCAGGTCCAACTTCCAGTAACATTTCGTGAAGCCTGGGGTATCGTGATTGTGCAAAATTACTTTTCCTAAGCAATCAGCATGTCCCTTATAAAACATTGTATTTTCTAAAACTAATGTATACAAGTGTATTTCTTTTATATCGAACAATTTTTATTTCGTACCTTAAGTTTCATGAAATAAATGTCTAGCAGCTATTGCAGTACAAAGTATATAATCATAATGTTTTTCAGTACTTGGAATTCAGCAACTTTGACAAGACATTGAATGTGTTTGATGAAGAATGTGCCGAGAAGGGGAAGCCAGTGGCTCCTACTGATGGACAACCAAAGTCAGATGAAAAACTTATTTCAGTCCAGGTAATTCATTTGTCCCCTTTCTGTACACACCTGTTTTAACCAAGTGTAGATTTACAATTATGTATTTTCTCTGTTTAAACTTGTTATTTGTTCCAGTAACAACTGTACTAGTAGAATTAAACAAATCCAATATATAATGATTTTAAAATATAAATAATTCACCTAATGACTGCACGTATACAGGCTAGCAACTACTATTTTTTACTTTTGCTTTCAGAATGACATGTTGAAGCAGTTTCATCTGGGGAAAAATAGAGAATTCTTTCAACTTTGGAATGAGTACATTCCTGAGAACGTTCGCTCGGACGACATCGTTGCACAAAAGCTCGAGTTTTACCTGCACATCTATTTTGCCATCCACCCGTTAAAAAAAGGAGAAATGGTACGTTTTTGTAATAATCATGAATAATTTTTTTTCCATATACATTTACCATACAATCTGGTTTGTTTTACACTCGTGCAGCATTGTGTAATATTAGCTGTAAATCTTATTTACTCAATATCTTGTTGATATGGAATTTCCTCCTGCCACTACCTGTTCTTGTTGTCTGCTCCTGTATTGCTTGAATACTACCTTCCTCATAATATAATTTATTAATGTATAATAATCTATAGAAACTTTGGGTTATGTATTTGTTGACATTACCTCTCAAGTAACTTCCTTTTATTTGTTTTCAAATATTTTGAATGTGTCTTGCAATCCTCATCAGCGAAATTATTGCCATGCAAGGGTGTGTCACATGACCGTAGTCATGTGACAAGCTGCGAAAAGACTTCACTGACAAAGACTGCACAATGCAGTTAAAATATTCAAAAACAAAAATAGTAAGTTTAGTTACAACTAATGTCAACAGATATTGAAATAAGCATACAGAAACCAGACATTGTTGTGTCTCTTTAACCTGCGACGTTTTCTTCCCCCAGGTAACCCATGAAGATGCTGAGGCTGGAATGGCCAACTTCAAGACATATCTGGAGACACGAGGTTCTTTCCTCAGTCAGACGACAGAGTTCCTGCCGTTCTACGCCCTCCCATTCGTACCCAATCCAAAGGTGCATCCGTCATACAAGGAACTCTTTTCTGTAAGTTCTTTTTTTCACCATTATTGTAATTTAAAGACACTTTTTTCCGTTCATTTTTATTCAAAAATCATGTCACACAATATAATCTACTGTTCATTATTAATATAGTTGTTATTGCTGTATTAGGTGGCACATCATAAACCTATTGTAATTTGGAGTTGTTCTGAGGTGTCACTTGACATGTCACATGACTTGTGTTGTAGGACAAGTGGGCGCCCGAGCTGAGTGACCGGCTCGACAAGTTTCTCACACTGGCTCTTCAGTCGATCAGCCAGTCGCGTCTCTTCCAACTATTTGTATCCTTTTTCTTTTGAGCAGCTCTAAGGACTGGATACTGCTGTATATAAACTTACCTTTACCATGGTGTGATGTGATGTGTGGTCAAGTGATTTAACAGCCACTGGTAATACTTGACCAGTCTGTGTGAAATACTCTTGGTCACAGAAGTGAGCAAAGATTATATTTGTGTTGTTGCTGAGGTTTTAAGAATCCAAACCCTGGGAATTTGTCCATGTCTAATTCTGTATGCTAACAGCTTTACAGTTATCAGATGGTTTTATGACACATATAAAAACATGATTTAATGAATATTAATGCATGCCCAGCCTGAGTCCCTAGCTCCATGAGTACACTCCTGCGTGGAAGACTATGTTGTTATTCTCCTTGACTGATGCACAGAGCGCCAGAGGAAAGAGTGAGTATGCAACAGGAATCAGGAAACTTTCTAATCAGTATCACACCTCACTCTATTTCCACAAAATTAACTGTCGCTATAAAGATATAAATATATTATTATATTATTAAAGAGCATTCATTCAGTTAATTTTTTTATAAAAAAACATTAATCGTAACATTCTCCTACAATGAACATGTCTGATTTCCTAAACTTCTGATAAACTGTGGTATTTTCATCTATTTTAGTTATATTAGTCAAGGTAATCTACTTATTTGAAACAAATACCTATGTTTAAACCCTAGAAATAAGACATTTACGAAAAATATTTTGCATAAAACTAGTAAACATGGTTGAATATTTTTATGATAACTCAAGTTGGTGTTTGAATTATTCTATTTGCACGGGTTGATGTGTAAATCATTTTGATTGTTCAAAAGGAATGGATTATATACTGTAACATAATGATTGCTTGTCAAAAGAATAGCTCTCTGAACACATAAGTACAGAAAATTATAATTTTTTGTACATTTTTAGGGTTATGAAAACATACAGTGTTCGAATACAAACTGTCATTATGGTACATATACAGATTACTTTTGCGCCAACAGGAGTAATTATTGTTGAGATCAGATGTACAGGAAGCATTCGTATCACTAGCTATAATTGAATTTGTATGTTTATGTACTGTTTGTCAGTATTGTGTTTATTACACTTAGGTATAGATTCCTTGGAGCAAAAATTAAACGACAGTGAAAGACGAGCCGGTGCTTACATGAAGCGATACAACCGTATACAGGTGTGTATAAAGACAACCAACATTAACAACAAATTGTCTTTACAAGATACTAAATAAAAGTAAATAAGTATCAATGCTGAGAGAATTCTTTGATTTATAGTATTATACTTCCTCTGCTGTATATGTGGAGATGTTGAAAGTGCTTCATTTAAGTACATTTCTCCTTCTAGGGCGATTATCACAACTTGATCAGTATCACGGCAGATCTGGTTGATTCGTTGGAATCCACAGTACAGGGCAACCCAGTAAGTAAACATAAATTTGTACTCTGGATTTTAGAATATAAATAATTATATTATTACTACCAGCTTATTGTATGCACTAGAAGCTTTGTTTCATTTTGATTCCCACAAGGACACATCTAGCTGATTAGAGACACATTTACAATATCTTACTGTGACATCTCTCTGAATAGAGACCATAGATTGACAGGGTGTTTGTGTGATGTCACTCAGTAGAAACAATAGATTGACAGTGTTTGATTGACAGATGTCACCTACTAGAGACAATAGATTGACAGTGTTTGATTGACAGGTCTCTCCTGAGTACCTGCAGCAGATCTGTGTGCGACTCTTCAGTAACCAGATCCGCCAGTCAGTGGACTTAACGCGACCAGGCACGGCTGCAGAGGTTCTGCGACAGTCTGTGATGCCACCACAGGGGTTATGTTATGTTCTGTTTTTTATTGATGTCTCGCTCCAAATCTTTGTATTATGTAATCTGGAATACATTTGTTTAATCTGGAAAAGTTTGATGTTTGAATCTGTAGTTTTTCTGTTGGTTTTATATTTGACATTTTTATTTGTTGGTATATTTATAAGACAATCTCGTTATATAGTTGCAACACAGAAGGTAAACTAATGAAACTATACAAAACAATTACAGTATTGATCAGCACTTTGGTTTTGTTTCACCCTTTTGAAGGACTGATACATTTTTCATTTGAAAATAGTACATGGAGGCTTGTTCAGATCTAAGCGAAATGTGTAATTGGAATGCTGTATCATGCAACAGATTAATAAATACACAATGTCTGTGTACTTTTTTAAAACACACATGCACACACGCACGCATGCATGCATGCACAACCACACACACACACACTCGATGTTGTAAGCTATTGCTGATACATTATTATACTTCCCACAGCCTGCAGCAGGGTGAGGCGGCTCCCAATGTGTCCCTGGACTATGAGAAGATCAAGGAGGATGTCAGTCGAGGCACTGAGCGCACTGTAGCCCTACTCCTGCAGGCTCTACGATGGGTAGGCAGTCACGAATCAGTGACATCACTGTCACAGAATATTCTCTCCCTTGGCTCCTTGCGCAGTGGGGGCAACAGCAACCTTTGTTCTGCTCTTTCATTTATACTTCTCCAAAGTTTCACATCTGTCCCCATCTTCAAACATAACAACGTTTTAGTTTGTTTTAATTATCTGTAAGAAGTTGTCATAGTAAAAAGCTGCCCTAAATCAGATTTGCATGTCTTAATCAGGTTTTGAATATTTTTTCATAGAGAGCTGATTTTTCAGAAACTAACAAAGACTTCTCCACCAGAACGAGATGCGATGATGGCAGCTTACATCAACAATGACGTGCTTGGTTGTGTTCGTCCAGGAGCTTACAGGGTATGACAAAAACACGTTCCATGCCAACAAAATGTTTACCAATTGAACAACTGCAAATAGACAACAAATTCTTTATCATTATCAAGAGCACCGACTTATTATTGCTAAAAAAATAATTACGGTTCTTGCCATCGATATAGATGGTATGCATTTGTTATATTTTCAACGTTTTCTAATGAGGAAACAAAATAGTTATATATAGCACCACATTTCAAATCTTATCCAGTGAGTTTCTACTATTGTGTGCACGTGTCTGCTTAGTAATAACACATGTTCATAGTTTTGTATTGTTTCATGACTGACAAAATAGTTAGTTAGCACTTTGTCTTACAAGATGTCTTAATGTTCCCAAAAAAATTCATTTCCAAAACTGATCTTTCATCATTTTTTTTAATTAAAAAAATTATGTAGAATAAAGTGCTTGTTTTATTATTGTTAAAGCTACAAGCACGCAGACAGGCCAATCAAAGACAAGAATGGCAACGCATTTACCAGTGAGGGAACATTTTGATGAACTGCTGAACCGACCACCACCACAGAACCCACCAGGCATCCCACCAGCTGAAGAACTGCTCCAGGTAAACTGCAAAAATCCAAGCAAGGCAGAGATCGAGAAAGCCATTCATCACCTGAAGAGAGGGAAAGCTTCTGGCCCAGATGAAATTCCTGCTGAGGTAATAAAAGCTGACATGAAGACCACAGAGATGCTGCATGATCTGATTGGGAAGGTATAGGAACAAGAAGAAATACCAACTGAATGGAAAGAAGGATACCTGGTGAAACTCCCAAAGAAAGGAGACCGGCAGGAATGCAGGAACTACAGAGGGATAATGCTCCTGTCAGTGCCTGGAAAGATCCTCAACAGAGTCATCTTGGACAGACTGAAAACAGCAGTGGACGCCAGACTCAGAGAACACCAGGCAGGCTTCCGTAAAGATAGATTATGCACCGACCAAATAGCTACACTCCGAATCATAGCCTCGACAGGGAAACGCTATGGAAGCTCCTGCGACACTACGGGATACCAGAGAAATTTATTTCTCTGATACAAAGTAATTATGAAGGCATGGCATGTAAGGTCATTCATGCAGGACAACTCACAAACTCATTTATGGTGAAGGCCAGGTTGCCTTCTGTCACCATTCCTCTTCCTGCTTGCCATAGATTGGATTATGAAAACGACAACAGAAAACAGAAGAAATGGTATCTAGCAGACACCTTGGAGCCAGTTGGAGGACCTGGACTTTTCAGATGATCTCGCTCTCCTGTCCCACAGTCACCAACAGACGCAGGATAAAACAGGCCTTCTAAACATAGTGTCAACACAGATAGGACGCAACATCAACAGAAGCAAGGCAAAGATCATGAAAGCCAACACAAAGAATAACAGCTCAGTCATATTAGGCAGGGAAGAAACCGACTCCTTCACATACCTGGGAAGCGTAATTAACAAGAGTGGAGACACAGAAGAAGACGTCAAAGCAAGGATACAAAAAGCAAGAGTGGCATTTCTCATTTTGAGAAACATTTGGAAGGCAAAACAAATCAAGCTTAACACCAAATTGAGGATATTCAACTCAAATGTCAAGTCAGTGTTACTCTACGGCTCGAAGACATGGCAAATTACACAGAAAACACTAAAAAGATTACAAACCTCCATCAACAAATGCCTGGGCAGAACCATACACCTAAAGTGGTCAGACAAGGTACCCAACACTACACTATGGGAATGAACCAAACATCTACCAATAGAAAACTAAATAAAGAAGAGAAAAGGGAGGTGGTTAGGACATACACTGAGGAAACCTGCAACAAACATCACACGACAAGCAATTACATGGAACCTCCAGGGAAGAAGAAGAGGAAGGCCGAGAAACACCATGCAGAGAGACACGGAAAGCGAAAGAAAACAGATGTGAAAAACCTGGAAAGAAATTGAGAAAATGGCATCAAACCGACAACAGTGGAGGACCATGGTCAATGGCCTATTGTCTCAGTGAGCAAACAGGTCTAAGTAAGTAAGTAAGTACAAGGTTTGCTTCCTCTGACGCTGACTGTCTTGTGTTGTAGAAAGCCGTATTGAAACATCTCAACTCTGACAGCGAAGTTGTGCGACAATATGCAGCTCGACTATTCAATGCTTTTGCTTCACTATGTGATGGTAAGTTGTATTTTGCATAAGTTGTAATGAGGTCTCAATTGCTAACGTAGATTTTGATGCTGAAATCATTATAGTTGTATGTTTTCCCATGTTGGATTGGATCTATTTTTTGTCAATTTGGAAATAGAATTTTCAACACCTCACCTTGTGCTCCAATGACACCATCAGGGGAGTTGACAAAATATCTGCAAAGAAAAGTTGAGTGAATTCTAATTTTGAGCAAAATTACTGTGGTTGTAGGCAGGTCCTATCTGGCTCAAAACCCTCACCTGATGCGAAGTCTCATGGATAATCTTCGGGCTGATGACCGAGACTCCCTCACACGTGAGAATGTTCTCGGGTGTCTACAAAAACTCAGTCTCAGGTAAGTAGTGTTAACCAAGTCAGTATTAAACATGTTGTCTTGAAAAGTGAGTAATACTCTATGTAGAAAAGTGACAGAAAGACGTGAAGAGATGACTTAGGTATGTACATTCATACAAGACCGAGTGGTTCCAATGATACAGTGCATTACATTGTCTACACTGCCTGCTCGGTGTCTCTCACACACCCGAGAGATAGAGACCACCACTCTGTGAGTCCTATCTTCCTTGGATATAAACACCTTTTTGTTGTTTCATTATTATTGAACCTAGAGAGATAATCCTTTTAGAGTGCAGTAGGGCAGCGGTAAGAGCTCCGGACTCTCGACTGAGAGAATACGGGTTTGAATCCTGTGTGGCAGTGTCGACAACAGATTAAGGCCCAATGCCAACACACATTTTTGTTATGACATAAAATTACCTTATGAAATTGAGCGTAATTTTTACATTGCCACATTTCCTAAGACTGCAGTGTTGTGTGGTTTCAGACGAGCTTTGCAGTCGATGATGATTGAGGAGGGCATCATTGGGTGGCTGGTGTCAGTGTTAGAGGACAATGACTCCCTCTCTGACTACACACTTGAGTACTCCATCGCCTTGCTCATGAACCTGTGTCTACGCACTGCAGGTGACTGTCGGGTCTTTCTCCATGACCATGTCCCCTGGTGCACTAGTATCGTACCATTGGTGCACTAGTATCATACCATTGGTGCACTAGTATCGTACCATTGGTGCACTAGTATCGTACCATTGGTGCACTAGTATCGTACCATTGGTGCACTAGTATCGTACCATTGGTGCACTAGTATCGTACCATTGGTGCACTAGCATCATACAGCAGTACATGTTCTAGTTGTTGACTTCTATATATATTGTCGTTGTTAGAATGTTATGGTCTTAACGAGGGGGTTCATTCAAATAGTCAGCCTTTTTCAGAACAGTATCACAAAACCTACCCTTCTGTGTGGGTGGTCATTGCTTATCGTCCTCAGTGGTTCTTTTACATCCCAGATATTGAGATGGGACTGGCGTTAATATGATATCCGAGTCACGAGGGAAACACGGTCCCCAATGTTGAAAGCCAGGTTTTTACACCAAATATACCATGCCCGGACGGAGTTTTGAACTCGGAGTGCTGGCATACCAGGCAGATGTGATAATCACTGGAACACCTGGCACTCTCTGTCTCTCTTATGTTAGATAATGGCAGTTTGGGGATCCAGAATCTAACGTTACAATCTAAATTATTATTGTCAATGTCATCTGATGATACTTAAAAAAAATTTGAATGGCTATGAAAATATTGATAGAAATATGTTCCTCCTTTACGAAAGATGAACGAAGAAGAGGACATGAAGTTAGGTGAGTAAGGGAACGTCAGAACGTATTCATTCTCACAGAGGATGATAGATGAAAGGAACTGAGTGTGTAAATGCTAGCAGTGTGAGTATGTTTAAAAACAAAATCTCTAAATATTTCAAAACATAGATAAAACAGTTGGAATCTCAGTAAGTAGGTACCAGCAGCCAAAATTTCAAATTGCTATATCAATCATCTTGTTGTATTTTTGTGATAGAGGTTGTCAACACAAGCAAAATAAAAAACAATTACGAGCCTATCTATATTTGTCATGAAGTTATGACGTTTTTTGTGTTTATTTGATCCTCGCAAAATTATATTTCTTGTTTTTAGTACACCTGTAACTGCTCAATTAATATACCTGATATAACAATGACACAATATATACCAACTATACGAACAAGACTAAGAATCTGGCAGATACAACACTGGTAATAATGAACAGTTTGTGTTTAATGACAGGTTAAAAGTGACAAAAATGCTACAACAGTGTCGTGAAATTGAACAAAAGTGCATATTTACATGACCCTTACCAAAGTACTAAAGCATATAGCACTTTTCTATTTCTTGATTTTTACACTATTATATACATGGTTTAGCTGTATTTTTTTTTCTCAGATGGTTGTGACATCATTAAAGTAAGAAAAAATAAACCCCAAAATGGAAAAAAGCATGATTTTAGTGACGGAAATGGAGGCCGAAGCAGAGGATTTCCAGCATTTTTAAAAATGGCATAACGTTTGAACTATCAGAGCAAATTGCACAACATTTTGACAGCAATAATTTGGTTAATTTATGTTTATTGGCGTTAGTTCATGCTGGAGAAATTCCTCAAGAATTTGGCTATCTTTGGATGTAGTGCTGGTGAATGTTTTGTCGATCAAATGTCTCGCACTTTCCTTGCCCAAGTCAATAAACTTCTGGGCAAAATCTGAAAGTTCATCACAGAAATACAGCTGGATCAAGAGCTTGTGCGTCGTTATGATGTGCGGAAGTTTCGGACGTCTACCACGACCAGTCATAAAAAAATCTGACTGCAATTTCTTGAAATTGTCGTCATTTGGAGACAAAATATGCTCTAATTTAGTGTTTGCACTAGGGTTTAAAAGAGTCCTTGAAACATGGGTGTGGAAAAAATTTCCCTACAAAAAGTTGGATAAAAAATGTGTATTCATGCAAACCACGTAATTTATAACCCCCGTACAATGGACGTGAAACCTTAAACAAATTATGTTAAACTTGATGTGAAACATGTATGTAATCTAATAAACTGGGTTATTCAATGACATTACATGTTAGAATATGTCTAGTGTAAACGTGTGCTTTTGAATGTTAAAACATATAGGGTAAATAATAATAATAAACTACTAATGAAACAATTTCATACTCGTTGCCACTGATTGTATTTTGACTTTTTGTATGGTTGAAAAATCACTAGCAGTAGCACTGCGACCGACATCCCCTTGTAAGTTTTTTGTGGACGTGATGATCCAGAACTTTAAATAACAATAAAAGTACACACATACATCTATAGTAGCAAATAATAACTTAGGATTGTGATATTATTAATAATCTCTGAACTTGCAAACAATCGCATATTTTCATAATTTGACTTAAACAAGGCCGCGAAGCCGAACGATGACACTGCTAAGCGACCAGTAAACCATGACTGACGCCGATGTCCAACGTATTGTGATTAGCGAAACCATCATACATCGACAAAATATGCCGATACAACAGCTTCATTACCATACAAGAAAAAAAAATTGTTCAAATAATGTTTCTTGTTTCTGATTATCGTGTTATTTGATCCCAATCTACAAAACATAAACCATAAATGAATACAAATCTGCGAGTGTTATGCTTACACGGGAGTTACGGTTGAAATTACCGACTGGTAGATTCCCCACGTCGAACAACTACATTGAAATATAGATATAATGATTCACGTAAATACCAAATCACATTACAAATACCGTTTCAATTATATTATTAACATTTCATGCATAAAATATATTCGTTTGGCTTACTTATTAAATTGTATAACTCATTTATTAGCTGTCGGGGGCATGTTTTTTTATATTCTTCACGCGGCTCCATTTTCACTAGGTTTGTTGTATCACGTGTAGAATATGAACTTTGAGTGACCCTTTCTAATGCGCTTGCACTGTGACCCTACAACGTGCAGAGCTAGTTTGGGATGCGTATTTGATAAAGAAAAGGACGGCGTTAACGTTGATACCCACTTTGTTAGTGGTTAAAAAAATATGAAAAATTCACATTTGAAAATTCACAAACTTTTTAATCATAGTTTTATATATGATACCATATAAGCGCAAGTGCGATATTAGTACCAATTTAAAGATCGTTCTTTTGTCGTTCTGGTGATATAAATAGCTTGTGTATACGATGGTTAGGGCAAGAGCGTGGACGGATTGAAAAGTACCATCGAATATATCCGCGCTGAAATCCGCTCGAATAATTAGCCCGCAAGCATAATTAACAAGAACAATAGCATTCGTTCAAGCCATTATTCCACATCTTTAATACATTTTCTCAGTAAAACAAAATACACACGTGAACACAGAAAGGAATGAACTTTAATTCTGTATACAATACGTGATATTTAATGCAAAAATAAAACAGTTATAGACATGTCAATTAGTCATGATTACGCAGTGTTTGGACCAATTCCACAGAGCTATGTGCAGAGGCTGCTGGTACCTACAATAAGTCACTTCTTCACCTACAAGACATCAGGGTATTTGCTCTGCATAATGCTCGTGTCAAAATGCTGTACGATGCATTTTGTTAAAATGATTTCATACAGTGAATGCACTCTGACACATGTAGTGAAGACAGAGCCCTGTCATACAGTTCTATTGATCTGTTGCAGGCAAGCGGAAGTGCACAGAGAACAGTCAGTTGTTACTGAAGGTATTGACAGACCTCCTGGGCCATGACAACCACGAGGTAAGGGAACACTCCTAAAACTGTCTTCTCTTGCTTGTGTGCATCCTATCTAGCCAGGGTTGATGGCAGTGGTGCTATACCACTGCTGGCCTATAACCAGCACATTGCACGGATGGTTGCTGAATCATTTGTCCGTCGTCCCACTTTCTGTTTTCCTTGGTCTTGATTCAAGGAACTAGGCATAAGTTTCCAACACCAAAGAGCAATTCTAGGAAATCTGCTGTATGAGTGCAACAAGGGATGGCAGTGTATGCGATCCCTGGCATCTACCCTACACAGGGTACACAAGTTCACACAATCATTTGTACTTCGTCACAATTGCTGTCTTCGTCGGACTTCATTCCAGGAACCAGGCCCATGCACCTAACATGAAAGAGCAATTCTAGGGAATCCCTGTCATTACTCTATTACCTGTGTGATCACCGTTACAAGCCAGCAGTAGTATTACAATGATTAGCCGACATCCAAAAACTGAATATATGTAATACGATTGTTTACGCAGCAGTTGACAAATGCGCAACTGACAAATACACATTTTGAGAGGTCTCATTTTGATAGGTGATATGTGCTTGGTGAAGGTGAAATATGTGTCTGGGTTGTGTTCTCTTGACTGAATGTATTGACATCCTAACCATGTGTCGGTAGATCATTCCCTATGTGAATGGCACACTGTACAGTGTCTTGGCGATGCCCGCGATACGGGAAGAGGCAAAGGCGATGGTAAGTTTCAACAAGTGTCTTAGTCTTGTCTAAGTTGTCTTTACTGGATCTGTTACATTGATTCTATTACACCTGTTAATAATAGTAAAAGAAGTTTTTTCATGCCTAAATCCTCAGAAAATTGAGGATTTCTTATGTAGATATGTGATTCACAAGGTCTTGTTTTCAGCAAGACAAATTTTCATTATTCTTTCTCTGGGCAGTGTTATTTTAGACATACTTTATGACATGACGTTGCATTGTTTGAGAAATACAACAGTTGAGTCTTCAATATTGTGACCTTCAAGGTATATCTTTAGGTAAATTATGAAGTTTATCAGTCATATGCATTGTAATTATGAACGTATAGTATGTCTTTTAAGAAGATTTATGGTTAGAATACAGCGTGGGTGGCCAACTGTCGAAGGGTGTTTGTTGTCAGGGAATGGAAGAGATCCTCTGCTGCTTTGTGAAGGAAGATCAGCCGGACATGAACCGACAGATCGAGTTCATTATCAAGCAACTCAATTCTAGTGAGTGTTGGAAGGGTCACAGTTTATTTATATTGCTTATTTATTTTATTATTTAGTGTGCTTTCAGCAGATTGCATGGTTTCAGCTGTTTGGGGGTTCAGAATGCAGTGCGAGATTGAAGATCAGTTGATTGTGTGGGTTCAGTTGTTTGTGCGAGTTCAATTGATTGTGTAAATCAGTTGACTGTGTCGGTTCAGCTGCTTGTTTGGATTCATTAGTTTATGTGGATTCAGCTGTTTGGAGTTCAGAATGCAATGCAAGATTGAAGATCAGTTGACCAGTAGAGATGTTATCACTGTGCGTATTTTGCTTGCAGCTGAGGAGCCAGAAGAAACTGAATCTGATGATGAAGATGACGAGGAGGATGAGGTAGGACAGAAGGTCCTCTACTCCTTCCAGTATGCATGTGGCATATGATACGGGTGGTACCTGGCTACTGACAGTATGCATGTGGCGCATGATACGGGTGGTACCTGGCTACTGACAGTATGCATGTGGCACGTGATACGGGTGGTACCTGGCTACTGACAGTATGCATGTGGCGCATGATATGGGTGGTACCTGGCTACTGACAGTATGCATGTGGCACATGATACGGGTGGTACCTGGCTACTGACAGTATGCATGTGGCGCATGATACGGGTGGTACCTGGCTACTGACAGTATGCATGTGGCACGTGATACGGGTGGTACCTGGCTACTGACAGTATGCATGTGGCGCATGATATGCGTGGTACCTGGCTACTGACAGTATGCATGTGGCACATGATACGGGTGGTACCTGGCTACTGACAGTATGCATGTGGCGCATCATAAGGGTGGTACCTGGCTACTGACAGTATGCATGTGGCGCATGATACGGGTGGTACCTGGCTACTGACAGTATGCATGTGGCGCATGATACGGGTGGTACCTGGCTACTGACAGTATGCATGTGGCACATGATACGGGTGGTACCTGGCTACTGACAGTATGCATGTGGCGCATCATAAGGGTGGTACCTGGCTACTGACAGTATGCATGTGGCGCATGATACGGGTGGTACCTGGCTACTGACAGTATGCATGTGGCGCATCATAAGGGTGGTACCTGGCTACTGACAGTATGCATGTGGCGCATGATACGGGTGGTACCTGGCTACTGACAGTATACATGTGGCGCATGATACGGGTGGTACCTGGCTACTGACAGTATGCATGTGGCACATGATACGGGTGGTACCTGGCTACTGACAGTATGCATGTGGCGCATCATAAGGGTGGTACCTGGCTACTGACAGTATGCATGTGGCGCGCATGATACGGGTGGTACCTGGCTACTGACAGTATGCATGTGGCACATGATACGGGTGGTACCTGGCTACTGACAGTCGTAGATATACTGTATGTCAATGAACAATCTTCACACAGTAATTGAAAAATGTCTTAATGCTTTCCAGAGAAATCAGATGGTGTGAGTGTTCAAATGAGCAGGTCTGCTAGGGGTGAAATCACTTAAGTGCAATGTTCAGTAGAGCGCAGTGGCTCAGTGGATAGAGCATCAGACTCAATCGAGAGAATGCAGGTTCAAATCCTGTGCTGCGGTGTCAAATCTTGGGCAAGTTTGTTAACGAGTGATTGAGTACCTGGCTACAGACAGTGGTGGATATTTGTGTATGAATAATCTTCGCACATTAATTGCTGCATGGCTGAAAGCTTCCCAGAGAAGTCGAGATAGTGTTTGATTAAACAGGTATGTCAGGGAGTAAAGTTTAGAGCATTGAGCAGTCCTAAGGACTGGATACTGCACTATATAAGAACTTAAGCTTGTGTAATGTGCTTAGAGAAGTTCTAGAGACTGGACACAGCGCTGTATAAGAACTGACCTTGATTGTAGGAGGACCAGGATGCCATGGAAACAGATCTGGACAAGGCAGAGCTGCTCAAGTTAAGGGCAGGGGAACTGTGTGGCGACCGACTGCTCAACACCTATTACGTCAGCACGGTCTCCCCGCCCATATATCGCAAGAGAAAGGTTAGTCTCATACTATGTCACCATGGTCTCCCCACCCATATATTGCAAGAGCACAGTCTCCTTGCCCATATATTGCAAAAGAAAGGTTAGTCACATACTACGTCACCATGGTCTCCCCACCCATATATTGCAAGAACACAGTCTCCCCGCCCATATATCGCAAAAGAAAGGTTAGTCACATACTACGTCACCATGGTCTCCCCACCCATATATCGCAAGAGAAAGGTTAGTCTCATACTATGTCACCATGGTCTCCCCACCCATATATTACAAGAGAAAGGTTAGTCTCATACTATGTCACCATGGTCTCCCCACCCATATATTGCAAGAGCACAGTCTCCCCGCCCATATATCGCAAGAGAAAGGTTAGTCTCATACTATGTCACCATGGTCTCCCCACCCATATATTGCAAGAACACAGTCTCCCCGCCCATATATTGCAAAAGAAAGGTTAGTCACATACTATGTCACCATGGTCCCCCCACCCATATATCGCAAGAGAAAGGTTAGTCTCATACTATGTCACCATGGTCTCCCCACCCATATATTACAAGAGAAAGGTTAGTCTCATACTATGTCACCATGGTCTCCCCACCCATATATTGCAAGAGCACAGTCTCCCCGCCCATATATCGCAAGAGAAAGGTTAGTCTCATACTATGTCACCATGGTCTCCCCACCCATATATTGCAAGAGAAAGGTTAGTCTCATACTATGTCACCATGGTCTCCCCATCCATATATTGCAAGAGCACAGTCTCCCCGCCCATATATCGCAAGAGAAAGGTTAGTCTCATCCTATGTCACCATGGTCTCCCCACCCATATGTCGCAAGAGAAAGGTTAATCTCATACCATGTCAGCATGGTCTCCCTGCCCGAGGTGGTGTTTGATTGAACAGGTCTGCCAGGGAGTAAAGTGCTTTGAGCAGTCCTGAGGACTGGATACTGTGCTGTATAAGAACTTACCATTTCTTTTTTACTTTGTTACTTGAAATTCTAGCCCCAATTTTTTTGTGACAAACAAAGAGCAGAGTTGTTTTTGTGAATACAATGTGCGGGAAAGTTTGATCTAGCAAATATATGCTGCTGTAATAATGTAAATGAATATATTTGTAGATATTGTTGCTAAGGCAAAGCTTCTTTGGAATGAGTGGGATCTCATGAATAATTGGGATTCTGACATCAGATTTTTGATCTGTTTGTTGACACTTAAACTTGATTTCTAAATGTTAAGAAAGAGTTGTCCAATTAGTGTAACTGTTCTGTGAAATCTATGCTAAGAAGATACCTAAACTTTATGCTCCTATCTGTATTGTTTTGGCAACACAATTTTACAGAGATTGCTAAATATTCTGCTGTCCTAGCTCAAACGATGATTTTTATGCATCATTGTTCATGACATAATGCCTAATGATTCTTGTTTATTGCACCTCTTAGCCCAGTTTTCAGAGGATATAGACACCATAAATGTATGTTATTATTAACGCTAGTTGTCTGTGTTTGTATTGCACCAGCCACATGATTCTGTTGCCGCTATGGAGGAAGTGCTTCAGCGTCCTGTCACCCCTAGTCAACTCAAAGGTGGAGACGCACCTATTGTACATGTCCAGCCTAGAGCCAGGTAAATATTTCTGTCACAACAGTCAATGATAATGTATGAACTATTTAGCGATATTCAAGTTTGACTTGTTACTAAAAAAATGACAGTTGTATATTACAAGCTATTTCTAACAGGGTGCTTAAATTGTGTTTTAGGAGTTGCTAAAGTCTTTGCAAACATACAGTGTTCTCAGCAACCTTGTATAATTTATAAATATGCTGTTTCTTATGATTTTATCCGCTATTTTTTATGGTTGATTGTCTTTGGTTTAAAGCGGCTTGTTTGTTGCAGAAATGGTGCCCAGTCATCGCTAAGAAATAGTTCAAGACAGAATTCTCGCCCAAGCTCTCGTGACTTGGTACGACCTCCAACACGCTGCGGCTCATCCAACGGACCAACTCCTAGGGTGGCTCCACCTGTTGGTGGGTAGTGGTACTAGTGGGTTGAATCTGTTGGTTTCTGTTAAGCATTGTTTATCGTATTGCAGTTACTATGTATCATTTAGGATCCAAACTAATGGTGCAATATGAAAAAGCATTTCATATGAAAAATTTAATGTTCCATTCATTCCCAAAGAAAAATATTATTATGTTCACAGATTGTTTTAACATTTTTCATTAGTAAACAGTTATGTGGAAATTAGTGAAACATGCTCATTACAAAAAATTTGGTAGCGAATATAATAAATTGATTGTGTCAGATAGGCCCAATCAAACTGGTTTTTGTGTGCTTTCAGCGACTGATAATGAGGGTTCTGAACTGATTACGAAGGCTATTGGTCAGACAAGAAACCTGGCCTTGGGCACTGACAGCAAGAGTGTGAAGCCTTCCCCCAAGGCATTACAGAAGGTCAATGCCAATGGAAAGTGAGTAATTATTAGTGGTGCATCTGGTTTTGATGGAACTTGTTTAAAAATACACAAAGCTCACCTGTTGAATGTTATCGAATTTTGCATTCACATTGCCAGTCATTTTGCACAGTTTATCATCTGTATACAATAAATTGTTGGAGTTATCACCAAAGATGTGCAAAAGGTATACTTGTGATATACATGTGCTGTGGACTACATCAAAATTACATACTCTATTATGAAGTATGGATTGGGTAATATGTTCAGCACAGTGTAACTGAGTGTATATAATTTTATAAAATGTAATAGTAAAAAACAAGAATTAGTAAGATTGCCATGCAGAGAATATACCCAGGCAGACAGCAAGGGGTCAAAGAAGCTATTCCCTTATCAAGAATCCACCGTTTGTTCATCTGTAAGAAGTCTGTGTCTGTCCTAAAGGCGCAGGACAAGTCGGGGTTCAAACAGTGACTTGCTGTCAAATTTATTGTAAAACATTTCCTTTACATAAGTTACCAGAGTTATGCTTATCATGGTATAAACAGTGCACTATAAGATTGTTTATATCTCATCCCAGATCAATTATAACAAGTGTGAACATGTGAACTATACGTAAAGGGGTTCAGGGCAAAATGAAATAAATCTTTTTTTGAGAAAAAATTACTTGTGCTTCATCCTCCAAGTATAAATTAAAACTTACATATGATATTGGAAAATCACCATAGTAAGGGATCTCAGAACGTCGATATCAGATGAAATTACTTTCGTTTGGGAGAAGGGGGTTCAGAGGCAGCTTTGTCTGGTGTCGGACATCAATGTTTTATACTTCGGACCGATACTGTTAATGTATTGATATCATCATATCAATGTTTACAAACTAGTCTGGGAGGGGGGAGGTAGGCTGAGGCCAGATGGAAGTAATTTTGTTTTATATCGGACATCGATGTTCTGAGATGATCCCTGACAAAGCCTGAAACCTTTGTTGTATATTTAAATTAGAGAATTTCCCTATTCTGAAATTTCACTGGCATTGGTGGCGTTTACTGGATTTTACTCCGAACCTATCATATGACAACCAGCGAATTTATGACTGTCTCTTTCTGTCTGTAGCATTGTCGAGTACCAGGCAGCGTTTAGTTCTCGACCTCGCATCGCCCGTACCCCTGATGGCGGCCGCCCTACAAGTCGTGGGTCAGTTGGGGAGGGTCCATTACCCCAACCCAAGTACTCCGACTCTCTTCCTACACCACGCCCCAGCTCTGGAGGGCGTTCATCCAGTGAGTAGGCATGAAAAGGGGCAACACAGACACTTATGTTTGAAAGATCTGCTGTGACAAAGGATGCTATTGAAGCATTAATGACATCTGGTTGTGGAAATCTTTACATTTGATTAAGGAAGTCTTTACATCTGGTTGTGGAAATCTTTACATCTCGTTGTGGAAATCTTTACATTTTTAATGTGCTCAGTACAGATCAGTTGACTCTACATGTTTATCCCAATTTTATAGTTTTTTAGTGTAATTGTTTGATTTTAAATTATTATAAATATAGATAGTACAACAAAAGACTCTGTGGCCATTGTCGTGGATAGGCCAGAAACTGTACAATTACACCCACAACTTGCAGCAACAGTTGATGTAGACATAATAATAAATGTTATTTATTCATGATAAACCATATAAAATATAATTTTTTTCTTCTAATGTTTGTGATTTTAAAACATAGATATACAGAAAAACGTATTACTTTGTAAAATTATACACGTAAGAGAGTAGATTGTAGTAGAGACATTAAAAGTAGATTCAGGTAAATTAAGTCAAAAATTTTTAGCATAGCAAATTAAGGAAGGATATGGATAAAATGTATATACATGTTCATTGAGGACTCATTCACTGTTTCAGGTAACACTGCCCTTACACCGCCTGGATCGGCCAGTCCTCGTGTGCAGGGAGGTGGGAAACGTAGCCGAGCAAGATGAAAATAATGACGTTATAGGGGTTGATTTGTATCGGTTAAAACCACCCTCCCACTCACCAATACGTGTAAGATTTTGACTGATCCAATATGGCGTCTGAAACTGTAGCAAATACTTGATGGATTCATCTGACATCACATGGTTGCCAAGACATTGCCCACCGTGCAGCCCAATTCTGTAGTGTCAATGTGCATTAGTGTATGTTCCACTCAATAGCATGCGCCACTGTATCTGTGATTTATTTCCCTGTGATACTTTTTCCATGTTGAAGCAAATCGGTATTAAAATTGTTACTGTATTCCTTCACAAATCCAGTAATTCTGTATTTTATACAGGAAGTCCATGTTGTGTGGTCTCTATTAATACCGCTATGTGCTTTAGTTAGACTCTCAGGTTTTAAGAAATACCTAGACTATAATTCAAAGTTTTCTAACGAGTATGAACACTGTAAGATGTTGGGTAGTGTAAGTAGTGTTAATTTATTTATTGTCTTGTTTTGTTTCCACATCATATGTCTACCCAGACCGAAAATAATTACCATAAATGCAAGTAAGGACCAACATTTGGACCTCACTATTCACTCGAATAGGGAGGTGACCTATAAGCAGGATTAATTTCCTAAACTTTACTGTTATGAAATTAATGCGGAACTGTCACAGGTTGACCTTAATTGCGAGGTGGCTGTATTACTAAGGTAAGCGCAAAGCGAGGTTCGACTGTAGTTTGAAACTTTTTTATCCTGTGCTATAACTAGCTTAGTTAAGAACACATGTTTATATTGTTTGCTTATTTTGTTGAACTAGGTCATTGTCATTGTATGCAAAGTAACTGGTAATATATGCATCTTAATTATTTTTTCACTTCCGTCTGTTATATGTAGTTCCAGGAACTTGAAAGTGTTTGTTTACTGACTGTGATACTGTTTTGTTATGAAGTGGCGTATGTGCGCATGTACCATTTCCCTTTGAAACTGATAAACATTATTCAACTATTACTGCTGTGTTGGTTGATTTTACTTAATGAGTAGATGGCATTCTGTATAGGCTATGTCATTTATTTATCATTCTGGCAGCACATCTGTACAAAATAGTGTGTTCTTGTTGGCATGTAAGACGTTATTTAGGTTGAATAGGGATTTATTTTAAAATATATAATTAATACAATTATTTGTTTATGCAATAGTTTGCAATAATTGTATAAAAATATACTTGTATGTTAATTATTTAAAAGCCAAACATTGTTTATTTGTTTTATACATAGTGAATGAGTTTAATTCAATAACAACTACATTTACGACACGACAAATACCAAACATACAATTATAAACCACCGTATTGAAGTTGAAAAAGGCAAGGAATGTTTTATATAACAATGCAGTATAATGCAAACAATTTAAAAAAGCTTATTATTGAATGTATTTCCTAACATAAGTAAAGACTAGAATTACCAGATCGCCTCTTGTCAAGAAGGCTTCGTGAGTAGACTACGTATGACATTCCGCTCGGATGACGTCATCGCATACATGTGACACGTAATTCCCTTGGTGATGATTATTTGCTACCCCTCCACACACAAGTGTATGTAACACACGATGTCAATATTGTCAAAAATACCTTCACCCTAACACTAATTCTGAGTCTGACCTTCAACGTAAATCTAACTCTTTTTTTGCACATCAGACCAACCAAAAAGGGCATTTGTACGTGGAGGAATAGCGCGAAGCTCCCTCCTTCCCCTCATGGTTCATTGGTATTTCAGTTTTTTGTATCCACATCGCATCGTTTACGTGTCTCCTTCTGTTGGTCTCCCCATCTCCTAGTTGCACTTACTGCAGGCCATTGTGTGGTTCGCTGTCGATTGTGTGTCGGATTTATTGTTGGTGGAGATTGATCTTTTGTTCTCGCTCTTCGTGTATATATAGCTCCCTTGATGTGTTCCCCGCATCCTTCCTATGCTCGTTCAGTCATGTCTTCTACTGTATCCCATTATCCAAGTATATGTTGCAGCACATCTCCTACAAGATATTCAATACTCAATTCTGGCTTGTTCTTCTGACTCTGCTTTGTAATGTCAGTAAAAATGAACTATCCTGAAGAATGTTCAGTAATCTAGGCTGATTATTGTTGCACACAAAATCGTAATTCCTATGTGTGGTTCGTGTACTAGAACAACAAAAATGATACATAGAAATGTGGAAGAACAGTTTAGTAATAGTATTGTGCGATAATCGTTTTTATAAGATTATTTTGTAAGTCCTGCAGCAGGAACACCGCACTAGTGCCCCAACTGGTCCATGCCATATTCGTTTAATTTCTTAATGTGAACGAAATTACCGAGCGGGACATGGAGTCAAACCACTGTCTCCCCGATCGACAATGGTGCTCTAAAACCTGGACCAATGCGCCTCATGAAATTCCATAAATATAAAACGAATTTATATTTTCTTAAACTAATTATTAACTTTCAAAGGAAAGTATAAGGACATGAGGAAATATTTAGCAAAGATAGACTGGAATAAGACACTGAAAAATAAGACGGCAACAGAATGCTGGAATATATTAAAGAGTGAAATTAAGTGCATAGTCGATAAATTTGTACCCTTCAAAAAACAAGGAAAACGGTCCAAAAAGAAACACTTATCGAAAGAAGCCATTAGAAAAATTAAGTATAAACAAATGATGTGGAAGTCATATACAGGTGTAGATGTACTGGAAATTATGAAGACTACAACAGTTATAAAGAAGCACCAAGCTACAGCTGAAATTAGAAATTCAAAGAGAAGCTATGAACAACAATTAGCTAGTAATATAAAACATGACAGCAAGAGTTTTTATGCGTATGTTCGAAGCAAACAGAAAGTTCAAGATACGGTTGGTCCTCTAGAAGATAGTGCTGGAAATATAATATCAGAGGGATTCTTAGTGGCAGAAGACCTGAATGAGTACTTTAGTTCAGTGTTTACCAGGGAAGATATTAGTTCACTGCCAATACCAGAGGCTAAGTTCAAGGGGGCAGATTCAGACTATTTAGGACAATTAATTGTAACCCCGGAAATGGTAGCTAAGAAAATAAGGGCTATGAAGGATAATAAATCACCTGGAGTGGATGGTATTCCACCCAAACTACTACTGGAAATTGTAGAACAAATTAGCATACCGCTTGCAACAGTTTTCAACTTGTCATTAGAAGAGGGAGTGGTTCCTTTAGAATGGAAAGAAGCAAACATTATACCGTTATTCAAAAAAGGTTCGAGAAACAAGTCAGAGAACTATAGACCAGTGAGTTTAACATCAGTGATTTGTAAATTATTAGAAAGATTAATTAAAGATCACATGGTGGATTTTCTTGTTAAACAAAACTTGATAAACCCATCTCAACATGGTTTTTTTAAAGCGAGGTCATGCTTAACAAATATGTTATGTTTTTTGGAAGACATCACTAAGTGGGTAGATGAGGGATCACCAGTAGATATCGTCTACTTAGATTTTCAAAAAGCTTTCAACAAAGTACCACATCAAAGATTACTGCTTAAACTAAAGGCCCATGGCATAGGAAATGGTATAATAAACTGGATAGAACAATGGCTGATTGACAGAAGACAACGTGTAGTAGTTGATGGGGAGGCTTCAAACTGGAAATCGGTATTGAGTGGGGTATCACAGGGATCAGTATTAGGTCCTATATTATTCTTAATATTATATCAACGATTTGGATGATGAAATAACAAGCAAGGTGTTGAAATTTGCGGATGATACAAAAGTGTTTAGAAGGATTAAAAGTGATGGAGATAGACAGCATTTACAAGATGATCTTGACAGGTTGATCAAATGGTCTGAAAAGTGGCAAATGCTGTTCAATTTTGGGAAATGTAAATGCCTCCACACAGGATATGGGAACGAAGAAGTAGAATATACAATGGGGGGTACTGTACTAAGTACTACTGTAAAAGAAAAGGACTTAGGGTTAACCATTAGTGCTGATATGAAGGTTTGTGTGGGTGCTAGTAGCGTGAATATGTTTAAAAATAAAATCGACACATACCTCAGACGGGCGGGATACACATAGATAAAAGGGTCGGACTCTCGATAAGCCAAAGGGCTTCCTTGTCCACCTGCCACCTAGAATTAATTCTCTGGGTGGCAATCTTGTTAAATCTTGTTTAGCTTGGCACATAACCAGGTGGTACTCCCCAAACTCCCCATCTTACAAACCCCGTTTTCATGCTAAAGGGTTGTGGAAGCTATGTCCGAGTGAACAAATGGAAGAGTAGCGGTTGATCTGGGATGTCTAAAGAGTTACTTGTTAACATCGGTTGGAGACAAACAAGTGCACTTAGTCCTTAACTATTCGTTGTGATGATGGAGTTAATCAGCAGGACGATGTGACAACTTGTGATTTAGGAAGATGACTTTAGTAGCGGGAAACACGCAAGGGTTGCGAGAAGTGCTGGAGGAGTAGAAAGACTTGTTCGTGAAATAGAACCATATAGAGTGATGGCGATTTGGACAGCAGAGTGAGGAGTTGGCCATCAGGTTGGAGAAAAGGAGATCAAACAACGGGGTGACTTTGTTGACTTTGACAAGATGATTATTGAGCATGTGTGGTTCCAGGCAGAGGCAGCTAACACTTGAAGCTCGGGCGGCAAGAATCCCTTTCGGCTATATCCAAATTTTTAATTGCCCTGAATTTTGTCGACGATTTTGAATAAATCAATTCTTCTGAAACGAGACCTTTCAAATAGCTGGATGTCGTTGACGTATCTGGGTGATTTAAGTAATATCTAAAACACGAATTCTTCTTAGTTGTCTACACCAATATAAATCGTGAATGATAGCGGTCATTATATTACGCTATGTGATACCTAGCTAGAGGTGGGGCTACTCGGGGTTGTCCTAGGAGTTGCGCTCTAATTTGGGTCCCGGATTTGATGGTGAGTAAATAAAATTTATTATTATTATTAGTTCTGCCATATGCTATATCATCAGATGAAGGCCATATTGAAATTCAAGATGGCTGCTATACATAGAAGTTTTACAAACATAATTTTAGTGCCTCTTGATGTTGAGAACTCCATGACGAATCCATAGATCGTTCATATGTTTCAAGGTCAAGGAATCCAGTTGTGCTACTTGCATAATTTCAATATGACGGCCATATTGAAAAACAAAATGGCTGCCATGTAAATCATATGTCTGAATATCTCAGCTTCTACACAACACAGAAATATGATATTGGTGTCTATACCAATATATTCAGAGTTAATTAATCTACTTCTTCCACATGTTGTATCCCCAGATGACAGACATATTGAAATTCAAGATGGCCGACATCCAAAATCATATATTTTGGTTTAATTTAATTCAGCTTCCGTGCAACACAAAACATACTCTGTATGTTTATTCCGGTAATACACGTGTACATTAATATAAATAGGCTACGACCATCAAATGGTGGTCACACAGAATATCAAGATGGCTGCCATGCATATAATACGCTCTAGGAAGGTGATCTGAACGTGTGTTGGGTTTAGGGATTCATACCTGGTTTATGGTACGTGTTTTCACGATTATGACATTTCTCATTTCAGGCTGTTGCTAAATTTTACTCAATTATACTCTCAACCATAATATACCTTACGATATACATAGTCATAAAAAATAATATCCCAATTGGACTACACTTAGATTTGCAACCACAGTGCATTAGGTCATGGCATGGCATCGGTGTCTCTGGGAGTTCAGGTCCAGCATGGTTTCCGTACTGAATCAGTTGAACTCCAACCACAGTGTCCAAGATTAGGAAGATGGAGATTTGGCACATAACCAATTTGATAAACAGTCATTCTCACATATAGGCACAATGCATGTTTTGTTGGTGGAATATTCCAAGTCGTTCCAGATCCCCGGGCAAACGGCTGTTTCCGTGATTAATCCACCTTGCTAAATGTAAAAGTCTTAATGTAAATTTCGGTGACGAACCTCTCTATCTTATTTAATGTACACAAGTCGACGTCTTATGATTGTGATGACAGGACGAGGAAGACACCTGTAACAGCGAGCCCATGCTAAACATGCCGACTTCTTCCCCCGACCAAGGAAACAAGAGACTATGTCACACCAACTCAGGATATAACATAGCATTAATGTTTCCGATTTCACAGGTTGTTGGCAATGGGTTTCAACGCCAAAACGTTCAGCCATGTTCAAATCAAGATGATACTTATCGACATTGTACCTAGCTTGACATTAATCAATATATATATATCATAGTCTACATATGTGCAAATGTTCGTGCTTTTGTCAAAAAGTGCACCATCATATCCCTTAACCGCTGTACTAGATGACCAATAGCAGCTTTAGAGCACTCCCCTGTCTCAAGCCAACGTTCGCGTTTACTTCTTCTGAAATGCTGGGCCCATGCACTGATAGCTCTGCCCTTCGTTTCTTCAGAGTCAATTTCGTCACAATTTCTGCGACCCCCAGCCACCTAAATGTTGCCTTTTCCATCTCTTGCGGTATCGTGTCATAAGCTCCAGGTCCATAAATCCCATAGCCATATTCTCGTATCCATCCAATTTGTTTTCGACCAGCTGCCTAAAAGAAAACATCGTATCAACTAAACCTCTTCCTCCCGAATCCTTGTTGACTTATCCTTCCACTTGAAATTCTCTCAAATATATTCAGCATAATTATGGATTAGAAACGTGATGCCTCTGTATTTTCTTTGTTTCTATGTCTGTCTGTCTGTCTGTCTGTCTGTCTGTTTCTCCTCTCTCTCTTTATATTATATATATATATAGATATCCCTCTCCCTCCCCCCCCTCTCTCTCTGCTTCGTCCACCAAACTCCAACTCATACACGTGCATATACAACCAGCATCTCGACAACAAAGAATAATTGACAGCCGGCATGGCGCAAAACGTCGTATTTTAATACGGGGAAGTATGCCAAGTCACGGCGGGTTGTCTCTTTTGTGAACACATATAATTAGCGCATGCGTAGCTAACACGACATCGCTGCGATTCTGCGATGACGTCATTGTAACTTAATTGTCCATCTTCTTGGATGTTATGGTATAAGTTTGACTTGTTAATCACTCAAACGGTGCGGGACTCTCATCACGCGACGTGCGTTGTTTGTTCCTTAACAACCTGCAGTATGTACGACGTCGAAGTGCATGACAGTGTTTTATCACGCGTATTATTTGTGGGCACTTCCACCCGGAACCTCTTGCCCCTAGCGCACATATATCTGCAGAACAAGAATCGAACACTAGAGTACACGAGGATATACGACTGACTTTTGGCAGACGTTATCCTCATTCCTATCGAGGAACGTACTGCAGACAACGATGGCAAGGAGATCTGCAAGAAAGATTGTTCGAGAATTTCGACGGAAAGAGACGAGACATATTGGGATTATGACATTAACAATAATAATTGGATGTTCATATTTAAGATGCAAAGAGGTCTGGATTGCTGTAATTTATTTTAGGTAATCATATGGTCGGGAGGAGAGTAAACTCGTTTCACTGTTCATAGCATTGAATTGGCAGATCACACCTCCTCGATCCTTCCCCTAACAGGGTTTTGAGGTTGGATGGCCGTCTTGCAGATTCCTTCCATGGCTTACCCGCTCTCTTTAATTGTCAGTCATTTTCAACGTTCTGTCCGGTACATTGATTACCATAACAAAGAAAATGACTGGCTGATTGTCGACGGTGCCTTTTTCATCATTTAATGTATATTGGAAGTGGAAAATAAAACTGATAAATTAAATTGTATTGCTTGTTTCACACAAAAATTGCCGTTATCGCTATGATGGTGTCTACATCCAATGTCTAACTAACAGGACTGTCTCACGTACGCTCCAACATGTCCACAAATGCTTTGCGCCGACCAATTTGTCGTTGTGTGACTCGGCGTAAGTTGGCTGCGACATTTCGACTGTATCCTTTAAATCAATATTTTTCTCCCCGCGTACCCGTGAGGTTTGAGACGATCGTCGCGGTACTCCAATAATTATAACATAAAATATACAGACTCTATAATAAACAATAGTCTACACTCAGTTCACGATAACACATAATGCTATTGATAATATAAACAAAACTATACGCCAAATGTATAACAAAAACCCAAACCCCACGGGCACATCATCCAGACTCGGATACGACACGTCCAAATTAGACGAGAACGTGGCCAGGGGAAGATGTTCAACCGCATCATGGAAGACGATGGAGTTAATCACGAACTCCAATCAGTCTACCTAAGTTGCATGCCGACTGCTAAGGGTATTGCATCTCCACGCAGGATGGATCTCAGAGCAAAGTTGCATCTTTCGCATGCATATCCGTTATAGTTAGTTTGGAATTACGTTTCGCTTTGACGACAGATACGTGCGCCTGCACAAGTTGCCCAATGCTTCCTTACAAATAGTCTTCATCACCAAATGCTGCGTTGAGATGATCAAATCTGTTGAAGTGTCCGTAGTTGACCTAGCCGTTCCACAACTTCAGCTTCACGATGAATGCTCGTACTCTAAGTAAACCAACTTCAAGACTTGGCCTTTTTCCTATATTTCTCCACAAACGTATAGAAGTGGTCAAACAATTCGGCGATTTAAACATTTAGCCATTCTTCTTTAGTTCCATGTTCTCCATGACAGTGAATAGACCGCAGTGTGGTATACATGCGCCTCATGTATTGGTCCGTATGCAACTCTTGGAAAAAGCAGAATCGAGTATTGAGAGCGTTGGATTTGGTGGTACTGACATATTGGCAACATCATCAAGGTATGCTCTTAGCTCTGGTGGGACTACCTTTGATGCGAGAGCGTATCGATGGATAATGTAATGATATATTTTTGAGTGGTGAAACATGTCACCTCCTTCACTCGGGAAAAACTGCTAAGAATGGCCAATACGCCGACCACGCACACGCGCGCACAATATAATCCTTCGGCCTCCAAATATTTGGAGACTTCGGAAGACGCCCTTCATAGTGGATTCTAAGAGACATTTCCTTGAAGTCTCTTCCTTCAAGTCTTTTCCTTCAAGTCTCCGTCTTCGGTGTAAAACGCGACCGCGGATAACGAAACAGATGGTGAAATCCTTACGTTTAGCCAACCATTCGCTTAACCCCTGGAAAACCGCGTACCCCAGTTTGGGAACCGCTGCCTTAAAGCAAATCCCGCTGAATTGCGCAAGTAGTCTTCTGCTCTTCACCTTACCCACTCCTTTCCCATGACCTTCCCCACTCCTTTCCCATCACATTCCCCACTCCTTTCCCATCACCTTCCCCATCACCTTCCCCATCACCTTCCCTACTCCTTCCCCATCATCTTCCCCATTCCTCTCCCATCACCTTCCCCACTCCTTTCCCATCATCTTCCCCACTCCTTCCCTACTCCTTCTCCATCACCTTCCCTACTCCTTCCCCATCATCTTCCCAACTCCTTCCCCATCACCTTCCCTACTCCTTCCCCATCATCTTCCCCACTCCTTCCCCATCACCTTCCCTACTCCTTCCCCATCACCTTCCCCACTCCTTTCCCATCACATTCCCCACTCCTTTCCCATCACATTCCCCATCACCTTCCCCATTACCTTCCCGACTCCTTCCTCATCACCTTCCCCACTCCTTCCCCACTCCTTCTCCATCACCTTCCCCACTCATTCCCCTTCACCTTCCCCACTCCTTTCCCATCACCTTCCCCATCCACTTCCCGACTCCTTCCCCATCACCTTCCCTACTCCTTCCCCATCACCTTCCCCACTCCTTCCCCATCACTTTCCCCACCACTCCTTTCCCATCACATTCCCCATCATCTTCCCCATCACCTTCCGCATCACCTTCCCTACTCCTTCCCCATCACCTTCCTCACTCCTTCCCCATCACCTTCTCGACTCATTCCCATCACCTTCCTGACTCATTCCCATCACCTTCCCATCACCTTCCCTACTCCTTCCTCATCACCTTCCCCACTCCTTCCCCAACACCTTCCCCACTCCTTTGATCTAGATCCCATCACCTTCCCCACCACCTTCCCGACATCCTTCCTCGTCTCCTTCCCAACCCATTCCCCATCCCTTCCTCTTCCCTTTCCCCATCTCTATCTCCTTCTCCATCCCCTTCCATCACCTCCTTCCCCACCCACATTCCCTATTTTAGAAATGGG
Source organism: Escarpia spicata (assembly GCA_963995525.1). Classification (NCBI taxonomy): domain Eukaryota; kingdom Metazoa; phylum Annelida; class Polychaeta; order Sabellida; family Siboglinidae; genus Escarpia; species Escarpia spicata. The sequence continues at coordinate 8,463,803 of OZ023214.1, read as the reverse complement.
TGAAGGGAGTTCGTATTTTTCAGTGCACAAATTGAAGGTGATACATTCTTCAGAGGGCGCCACTGTTGCGTTCTTTTCGATTTACCGGTAAGCGAAAGCCACCGTGACATTATTATCGGCTGCACGCAATGCCGTAACGATCAGCCGGAACGAGACCGAAATACTGTAGCGGTGATAACTGTCGCCTTTGCCCTTGGTTTGTTGCTCCATAGGTGGTGTCCACATAACCATTGTTAATATAACGTTGGATCATTGTAAGTATACCTCCCCCAAAGCGCCGAGTCCACTCGCCTATTAATTTGTATGTACTGTCACTTTCTAGGACAAGTGGCCTCTCATCTACAAATCGGCGATATATAAAAAACCGAGAGTTATTTAAAGTTATTTGCTTACCCATTTGCGATCTGCTCTATTTTTTTTCTAGAGGGTCTCTCCTAGCTGAGATAATTGATTGTTGATAAACACTTAAGATGGCATCAGTCCTAATTAATTGAATACTAAAATACTGTAATGGGATTAACTGATGGCCTGTTGCTTAACGGATGCATGTATACAGCTAGAAGAAGTACATATATATTATAGTAATTTAGTTTCATATTTGTTTGGTGGGAATATTGGTAATTCCCCACGTTAGTTGCTTGCATCCGAATGGCCACCATACTGTTAATGTATTTCTACAGGCCGGAAAATGGTCCAATAATGACGGTGGCTGCATACTCCATCTCCCTGACCATTGTTATGTAGGCAGTGCATTTACACAAGAGGAGCCCGCAGCGGAGTTTTCTGCATATGGAACCTAGTTTGTGGCTGGCCTTCTTGGACGCTCTGTCGACCGTGAACAGCAGCGGACGCATTACGTAACACCCGACCACCGCGTGACGAGGGTGGTTGGCTGCTAGTTGGCCGGCGACCCCTAAAAGCCCTGTCCGTGCACACGGTCGCTCCTAGCTACCAGCGCCGGAAGATCCAGCCACACCCGACGGTGTCTCGCGCAGAACAAGTCCGAAACCATCGACGATCAACGCGACTTCAACGATGATGGTAACGCTAGCAGATATGTAACATTTCGTTGGTGGAAATCCGTATGCTGACTTGAAATTCACAATACAGATACATATTACATCGATAAACCGGTCGACCCAGATCGACCAGGCTATGAAATATACCTACAAATACATCAAACAAAATCCGCCAATCCATAGATTCACGCAGGCGGTTCGATCAAATTCCGTTTTCTAGACGCCAGCATATGATACGATGGCCACCGCCTAGGAATTTGTGACATTGTTTGCGTTTCAGAAAACACACTGTACATTTTCAAGATGTTACACTCTTGAAAACAGTGCCATATGCTTATGCTGGAGCGAGATATGTTTAGCGTAATCAAGATAACTTTTAGTGATCTATGTCTATATATTAATTGGCAAAAACCCGAATGTTATTACGCCAATATGAGGGTGGGGTGTGTGCAGTAGCACTGCAGGAACTTTAGATGTGTCCGCCCAGTCTAGCTAAAAACGTGTCTCACTGTCATGTCATTGCATTACTTGGCAGCACCAGTACCATAAAGGCAAGAACCAATTATCTAATACATTGGTGTTCCTGTCGTACTTCGGATGCATAGTGTACGTGTTAGAGTGAACGGGTCACTTTGTACGATTTCGAAATAGTTCTGTGTTTGCATAATTACATTGCCACCAGATGATTGACAGCTCTCATTAACGGTATATTTAGCTGTTTCCGTGAACTATCGGACACTATATATGTTGAGCCGTTTCGGTTAACTATGGCATTATTTTCATTGAACCATCAAAAGCATGTTTAGAACAATTGGACATTTTCGGCAGTTGGTTATCTTCGCGGTTTGTACGTAGATGTCAATATGTTATGTAAATCCCCGGGCTGACATGTTTTCTGCATTGCTGCGAGAATAGTGTGTCGTTCTTGTTAAATCTTGTCCTCCCTCCTTTCCCTTCGTTTCCGGAGTGAGGCTGGCTTCGATACTGATTTTTTTCTTTTTCTTCTTCCTCTCAGTTCTTGCACTGCTCTCTCCACCAGCCGTCTCCACCAGCCGTCTCCACCAGCCGTCCCCACCAGCCATCTCCACCAGTCGTCTCCACCACCCCTTATTCTTTCGCTCTCTTTACAAAATCCTCCCAACGCAGTCTTGGTCGTCGATGTCGTCATCGTCTGTGTTTACATTTCACTTAGTTTTGTTCTGCTTTCTCTGCCAACTGTTCTACTCTCATTCACTCGATGTGTTGAATCAAGCTACGATAAATTGTTTCTGGCGTAGGTAACGCATAACCGGAACTACCTGACGGCGGTTCTTCCATGGTGTTTCCTGCTGTTATCACTTCTACCATGCTCGGAGACAACGCATATCGGTAAGTAGTGTACCTACCCAGCAGTAAAGTTGTGTCGTTGGAAAGTTCCAATACCTTTTAAGCAGTTGTGTTAGGATTTATGTGAATATCACAAAATATTGCTCTCCTGTACCTGCCAACTCTCCCGGAATTTCCGGAATATATCTTTGATTTTGTGCGTATCTCCCTGTCTCCCGGAATACAGGCAAATCTCCTGGACTTTCGCTCTTAAAATCTCCAACAGCACCCCTCCCCCCCCCCCCCCCCCCCCCCCCGTCTTCTGATGTCATCATCCAAGACGGGGCCATACAGCGGGAGACGTGTTGAGACGTTTTGAAACGTGCTGAACCGCTGAATTTCCGCGAGAAATCTCCAACAGCACCCCGCCCGTCTTCCGATGTTAAGAGCCGAGAGACAACGCAAAGAGACAGCGCGACACGGGAAGCGTGCTGAACAGCTGATATCGGAATTCACAAAAAGTTGGCAGGTCTACATGTTGCGCCATGTCTGCATAGTCCGTAGATGGCTGCAACGTGTGGTACCGTATCAGTTCAATTGATTGATTCCAATGTTTATCGAATCCACTGTTCACTAAAGCACGCACGTATGTCATTATTGTTTTTCTCATGCAGTAACTATTGGTGAACATGTAATCCCACGACCCGACCAGAACCCGATCAGCTATCATCTTGTGGTAGTGATGCGAGACATGAAATTTAAACGAGGTAAAGTCACGGCATTCCACGCGTATTTCAACGAGACTCCAACAATATTCTGTTTCCAAATATGGCGCCCGGTGGAGGAGCTAGCAGACGACAAGAACGAGCCTATCCGCTCGATGACGCTGACGGGCGAACACTGCATCGATAACGGTCAGCCGGGGAACCTGACGGTGAGCAGCGAACACATGAAACGGCTATGTTGTTTTTGTGTGTCTAAAGTAGCACAAAAGATATGTCGTGCAAAGATCGATTCTAGATAACTATTAGTTGTTTAATTATAATATCAATTTCGCATATTGGTTGTTATGACTGTTCTTAGAAAACAAGACGATGACACTAAGTGAATATTTATTAACACGTTGTGCATATTGATTAAATATCCATAAAGCAGCCGGGCAGCCGGGCAGCCGGGCAGCCGGGCAGCCGGGCAGCCGGGCAGGCGCGCAGGATTGCACTACTTCATTGTAGGTAAAACTAGGCAAAATACAACAGGTGATCTACTTAAATATGGAAATATGTAGGCTGAAAGCTAGGCTTGAGTAAATATTGGTTCTATTCAAATGGGGGAGGCTTCCTCTCTCACACAAAGGGAATTAGCAGGCAGGTGCCCGTAATTGGTCTTTTCTATAAATAAAGTCCTTGCACACTGTGAACTACAATGAGATAAGACCTCTGACCAGTCTGACTTTACTGTCCGTTGGCACTTGACGAATAAAGAGTATAGTTAGTTTAGTGACATCATTGTTTCAGTGAAAAACAAACTATAACTGTCACTGGCAGCCACACATTCAAGGACCCACCCAGGCCAAGGTAATAAACATTAAGTTAAGTTTGAGCTTACAAAATTGACAGGAAACATGCAATAACTGTACTAAATACTCCAATCACAATGCTTTGGAAATGCCAGCAGATGATTCAAAGATTACATTATAAAGACATGATTGTGAAACTATGAATATATTTTATGGGTCGTATTTTATGTCAAATGTCTAATTATTACTATTAAAAGAATTCACCCTATTAAAACGATACCTTGGCTATGGAAGTCCTATTGTTTAAAACCTGCAAAGCACTCCTAAAGCACTCGTGTCATTCATAATTCCATGCAAAGTGTAAAATTGCACAGGTTGTATGCAATATATAAATAATCATAACATTAATGTAACTGGAAGAAAAAAATAATACGTGTTTGATTATTATACATAATATTGTTATTACATCTAGAACATGTTCCAGGCCTGGACCGCATATGTTTGTCCGCGGCCCGGTCCGCGGCCCGCAGAATTGGATATTTTACAGTCCAGGCCCGGCCTGGCCCGCCCGGGCCCGCGTAGGGTACTAGCGGGCGGGCGGGCGGGCGGGCGGGTGGGCATGCGTGCTTGTATAGGTTTGGGGTCAAATGCATAACATTCTGTGTTGACACTTAGGTCATTTTGACGGCCAAAGAGCAGATACCAGTTGAGGTGGGCGATCGTCTGGGATTCATTCAGAGAGTGAACCATACGCTGCCTGTAACGTTCACGCCTCACGGCACGACCAGGATCTACTACCGTGAGTTTGCTGAGGACGATGTTTACATGAAGCTTGGCGAGAAGATCATGCTCAACCATATCAGCACGCCATTCAACTTCTCCGTCAGCGTCACATACACAGAAGGTACAATACAAGGGCAAATATGTTCTCTTTCAGACAGTACACATATTACATTCATATAAAGTGGTGTCGTTTACCGTGACCTTTGCGAATAGGGCAATTACAATATTCGTTTCAGCCACACGTGCTTTTCCATCTCAGTTTATATACTCTTTTACTCGCATTAAGAAGTGTGACGATGGTCTCAAACTTCCAGTCACGAATAGAAGTAAACAAAACCTACTGTATGTGAGAGATGATCCCCTGCCACTGGCTCGTTGTGGAGAACCACGGTAAACGATATCCTCAGTCGGTGGTAGTCGCTGTCATTGGCTAGCACCTTTGTCGTCTTCTGCACTTACCTTAGACAACGATCTTTAACGTTGTTTGGTATTTCCTTAGCTGTTCAAACTGGTGTGTCACCTAGTGGATGCCAATGTATGTACAAAGATAACATGTAGTGTGTAGATATTTAATGATGTCTGAATATGCAGATGTGTTGGTGCCAGAAGAGAACGTGACTCTGGTGCTGGGCTACACTGGTCCGCAGGGCCACACCGGACCCACGGTAGGTGACTCCAAGTACATATCAGTTCAATTTTGACTTCTATTTCTGCTGCTAGTTGGTGTCTGCTTCACAACGTCTTGCCCAGATCTGTCGGTCATCCATTGCCGTTTGTACCTCAAGTTAGATTTTCTGGCTGTGTGTCCTCTTTGACGAGTAGTTTGCATGTCTTCTTTTTGTTCCTGCCACTCCATGGTTCGGTTCGCAGAATAGTAGGGGAAGTGCACCGATATTGAACCCCCTAACTTCCGAGCCCTCTTTCTCAATTCCTGTACGTGATACCGAGGACTATTAAGGGTCAGGCCACGAATTACTACAAGCTCTCTGTGCAAGCCGGAAATAGAGTCAATGGATTTGTTATTTATTCCAAAAAAGGCAAACAAGTTTTTTTCTTAATTGGTCCAATTTGAATAATGGGTGACATATATTGGACTACAGTGGTCCTGATATTGGACCAGGTGGTCCAATATAATTGCTTCTGGTTCAATATACGTCAACCATCAATTCTTGATGCTTTGAAAGAAACCAAGGTTCAGCACACACTTCATACTTATAAAAAGGTAAATCACGAAAACTACATCGTTCCAGTGAGCATACAAATGACATCTGACGACTAAGCGCCAAATAGATTCGACATAATTTAATTCTGAACTGAGAACAAACAATTATAGTTTGTCACGAATACAGGAATACACCAACGAAGTGGTTGCCATGATAGAATCTGTCACGAATAAACGAACAAGCCAACGAAATAATGGCCAGTAGAGTGTCTAATAATGACAAACAGATACCAATCAGTAATTGATGGTCCCTGATCATCAAATTAGGAATACGATCTTTTACCGACACATGTCACATCGATAGTTATGGGGCAGACCTCCAGCACAACTCAGGTGTATCCACATCACACAGTGTACACATTTCACCATGGTTTCTTTTCGAACCAAGTCTGTCACTTTGACCGCTTTTTTCGTTTTGCCTGGCAGGAAAAAGTTGCCGTTTTTGTCTTTTTCCTATCTTAATTAAAAGTTGCCGTTTTTGTCTTTTTCCTATCTTAATTGGATCTGTTGTCTTTCCGTTTCTTTTGCCAACTGTTGAGTTATGCCTACTTTTGTGCCTTTTGACTTTTGTTGTTAAAAGTCTTTTATAGGGACTGGAGGTTATGATTTCCGACTGGGTGGTTCTTCTTTTGGCCATAGAAATCGCTGGTTTTGGGATGGGAGATCAGCATTGCAGGAGTGATGACCTTTCTACCCAGCTCTGGTTGATCATTCAGCTGCCCCGTGATTTGGCCTATTGCTTCATAATGACCAGCATCTTCACTCAGATTTAGGTATTTGACCATAATTGCACCATAAATTCCGTCCCAAATTCAAGTACACTCTGGTCGTTGTAGATAGCGAGCCGTGGCAACGATATCTATCTCCCCAATCACTTCACTGGGATTCGCCATCGATGCGATTCTGTCCTCGATAGATGCGTAACACAGTCTCTGAGGTAGACCTGTGTTCACCATCCTCTCAACAATGTTTTCATAAAGGCCAAAGTTGTCTAGCATATGTGCAACCATGTTGGATCGTAGTGCATCAGCGGAAGTCATTTCTCGTGTTCTCATTCGTAGGTTCTTTAAATTGCCATCGTTGTGTTTTTCTGCATACTGCATATAGAGATCTTAACAACTAACAACGGCTCGGAAGAAACAACGTCCATCTGCGTTGATTGCGACACACATGAAACCACTCTGTGTGCTACTTGTGGATGGGCATGGATCATTGGACTGTTGCTCGCTCGTGGACGGGCTTGGGTCATTGGACTATTGTTGCTCACTTGCGGACAGACTAGGCTTGTTAGACTGTTGATCGCTCCTGGATGGGCATGGGGTGGTTGTGACAGGCCTGAAACTATTCTCCCTGGTGCTTATTAATGAGCTCAGCTCATTCTGTTGCTTGCTTGTGGATGGACATGGATCAGTGGATTGTTGCTCGTTCGTTGACCTCGCTCACGGACGTGTCTGTTGTATTTGACGAGTTGTCATTCTACATAGTGGCATTTCTGGCAGAATTCGATGGAACATCTATACCAGTTTCCGAGTAGGACAATTCGAACCTTCCAGCCGCAGCCAAATCTACATCAGTCCATATGTTCCAATCAGCCAACTGTCACATTCCTCATTATAATAGGTCATCAGAAGTTTATAGAAAACCCGATCAAGGGGTTGGAGACGATGCGTTGTGTGCAGAGGAAGAGATACTATGACGATTCCATGGTCCCGGGCGTATTGGATTGCTTCAGTATTTTTCGTGTGTGACGAATGGCCATCAAGAATCAACAGAACATGTTTGTCTTTGGTGCAGCCAACATGATATATAAAGTGTTTCAGCCAGACAACGAAGAGTTCCTTGTTCATCCAGCCTGATTCATTATTCACTATGACGCTTCCAGGTGATTTAACAAGATTTAACAAGATTGCCATCCAGAAAATTACTCTGGATGGCAGTTGGACAAGGAAGCCTTTTGGCTTATCGAGAGTCCAATACTTTTTATCTACATGTAACCCGCCTTTTCAAGGTGTGTGTCGATTTTATTTTTAAACATATTCACGCTACTAGCACCAACACAATCAGGAGATAATCTGTTCCATTCATTTACAGTCCTTTGTGAGAATGAGAACTTTCTTATATCTAATCTACACTGCTCCTTTACTAATGTAGCTTCATGTCCTCTGGTCCTTCTATCTTTCTTAACTGAGAAAAAAATGTTTCTATCAATATTTTCATAACCATTCAATATTTTAAACACTTCTATGTGATCTCCTCTCAATCTCCTGGTCTCTAGTGTTGTTAAACCACATTCTTTTAGGCGTATTTCGTAACTAAGATCCCTAAGATTTGGTATCATTTTAGTCGCTCTCCTCTGTACTCTTTCTAGCATATCTATGTCCTTCTTGCGATATGGCCTCCATGCTTGTATACAATATTCTAAATGAGGCCTCACTATTGTTTTGTACAGCGGTACTATGAATTCTTTTTTCTTATACGCTATATTTCGCCTAATTAATCCAAGGATTTGATTTCCCTTTGACGCTGCAATTCCGCACTGCTCTGAAACCTTCATATCAGCACTAATGGTTAACCCTAAGTCCTTTTCTTTTACTGTAGTACTTAGAACAGTACCCCCCATTTTATATTTTACCTCTTCATTCCCATGACCTGTGTGGAGGCATTTACATTTCCCAAAATTGAACAGCATTTGCCACTTTTCAGACCATTTGATCAACCTATCAAGATCATCTTGTAAATGCTGTCTGTCTCCATCACTTTTAATCCTTGTATCATCCGCAAATTTTAACACCTTGCTTGTTATATCATCGTCCAAATCGTTGATATATATTAAGAATAATATAGGTCCTAGTACTGATCCCTGTGGTACCCCACTCAATACCGATTTCCAGTTTGAAGCCTCCCCATCAACTACTACACGTTGTCTTCTGTCATTCAGCCATTTTTCTATCCAGTTTATTATACCATTTCCTATGCCATGGGCCTTTAGCTTAAGGAGTAATCTTTGATGTGGTACTTTGTCGAAAGCTTTTTGAAAATCTAAATAGATGATATCTACTGGTGATCCCTCATCTACCCACCTAGTGATGTCTTCCAAAAAACATAACATATTTGTTAAGCATGACCTCGCTTTTAAAAACCCATGTTGAGATGGGTTTATCAAGTTATGTTTAACAAGAAAATCCACCATGTGATCTTTAATTAGTCTTTCTAATAATTTGCAAATCACTGATGTTAAACTCACTGGTCTATAGTTCTCTGACTTGTTTCTCGAACCTTTTTTAAATAACGGTATAATATTTGCCTCTTTCCATTCTAAAGGAACCACTCCCTCTTCTAATGACAAATTGAAAACTGTTGCAAGCGGTGCGCTAATTTGTTCTACAATTTCCAATAGTAGTTTGGGGGGAATCCCGTCCACTCCAGGTGATTTATTATCCTTCATAGCCCTTATTTGCTTAGCTACCATTTCCGAGGTTACAACTAACTGTCCTAAATAGTCTGAATCTGCCCCCTTGAACTTAGCCTCTGGTACTGGCAGTGAACTAATATCTTCCCTGGTAAACACTGAACTAAAATACTCATTCAGGTCTTCTGCCATTAAGAATCCCTCTGATATTGTATTTCCAGCACTATCTTCTAGAGGACCGACCTTATCCTGAACTTTCTGTTTGCTTCGAATATACGCATAAAAACTCTTACTGTCATGTTTTATATTACTAGCTAATTTTTGTTCATAGCTTCTCTTTGGTGGCGCCCCTTCCTTCAATGATTCTATTATGTGTTTACGCCGGAAAATTATCTTTTGTGGAACATATTTGGCCCCTTCACTCATGCTATACACCACTGTTGTAGTAAAGCCTCTCACACCACTAATACGAGATCCGATTTGCTTTTTCTCTCTTTTTCTCCAAGGATCCGGCCAGGCATCTGCACAGTTGTTATACCCGATTCATTCATGTTAAAGAAATTTGTAGCATCGAATCCGTACGTGTCAACCAATGTTTCTAGTTTATCGTAGAACTCGTACACACTCTCACGATTGAACCCTTTAGCTCTCGTAATAGAAGTTGCCTCGGCTTGACGGAGGGAGAGTTCGGGGTGTCTCCTCATAAAATCACGGTACCAATGTCTGCTAGCTGCTTGTTTTTCAGTGTTGAAGCAATGCCTTGTCCCATTCGCTTCAGCCAACTGATATGCCATATCCATAAATTCTTTCCTGTTCATACCAATCAGCATATTTTCCCAAACATGCTCCACTAGCATTTTCTCCAGCTCTGGCGGCAGAGTACAAAGGCGACCAAAATACTTTCTTGGACCATTAGCGATTTTGTTTTTGTTGTTTAGGTGCCGCTTCAGGGTAGCCTTCGGAACCCCTGCTAGTTGCGTTGAGGCCGGCGTCTCCATTTCTGAATGACATGACCGCTCTACCCAGTTCCTCTTGGGTCCACTTTCCGTATTTGCCTCTGAAAAATAAAATTTGTCAAACATATGCGACATTCCCAAGTATTTCCTTGATTTAATATGGTATTTTGTATTTAAAACTAAATAAACCCATTCTCATGTTTTAGTTTTGATCGTTCTGGCAGGAGGGGCTAGGTTAGAATACGGGATGTTTTTGCCCAAATGAGGGTGATCGACTTATGATGCTTGCTATGGTTTATGTATACGTGCTACATATGCAAACCTATACATTTTTCAAAGCTCATATACTTACCAATCAAATTGTTTGTATATGTGGTGAGATTTTGATAACAAATTTGCCAAGGTAATACAATTATTGACCATTGATGAAACAAATAAAAGGCAGTTTCACTTTCTTGCTTGTTTGTGAATAATAGTCATGCCTATCAAACTTTAAGCATCGTGTGATGATTATAGTATCAATAAAATGATGAGGTCTTTTGAAGAAACAAATAATATTGTTTTTTTACTTTCCCGCATATTCCAGCAAAACTGCCTAACAAAGTGAATATTCCAAAAAATAATATACCCCGTGTTTAAAAATGTAGGCCTCCCCTCTAACTCAACAAGGCCCCGAGCCATAAGTAGGAGTCTAATACACACACGCAGAAACTTCAATATGACACATTTCCATATCTCATGTGTGTTGGGGTGGTACGTATAGTGGACCACGGGTGTCTTATATTGGACCAATGGTCCAACATAGGATATCCGGACTGGTCCAATATCGGTCGAAGGCATAATTAACTTCTTCGATGTGATTCTCGGAGACTGTAAAGTTTTCCGTCTTCATGCTCCTCATGCACGTTATATAGACCTCCTGTGACAGTCTATTGTAATCGTGTACAATCTACTCGGTAACAGACTTTGCATCACGCCTTCAAAGTTGGTTAAATATTACAATGAGATGGATAAAACATACATTTTCATCCCCTTTTGCGCGTCTCCGCGCTGGCCGCCATTTTTCGCTCGGCGTATAGATGGTATGTTGTGTGAAGCATCCGCCGGGCGTCACTGCGATGTAATTACTATGTATAGGATGCAGAACGGACGGTGGTCCAATTTAAGTACATGTCCAATATCGGTGTACTTCCCCTATTTCTTCTAGAATATCTTCTTTGTGACGATGATAGTGTCCTGGACTCCTGGTGATATACTTATGCTGGTGTTATCACGTCATGCTTGTTCTTTATCAAACGTAACACTATAGTTAACAGTTTGTTGTGACATGCGTAGCAGGGATTTAAATATGCGTCAACACAGGTCATTTCGTTTGTCATAACTATTCGTTTCTACACAGGGACCGCAAGGTGAGGCGGGTCCGCCAGGGCATACGGGGACCATGGGACCATTGGGCCACACTGGAGACACGGGACCCACCGGACCAACCGGAGCAACAGGGGTACGAGGACTTCCGGGTGCAAGAGGAGCCACCGGGAAACCGGGCGTAACAGGTGTCAGGGGACCAACTGGGGCAACAGGGCCAAAAGGAGACCTCGGCCCAACAGGCTATACCGGAGATACCGGACATCTGGGACGCACAGGTCCCGTCGGGGCAACGGGGCCACTTGGTCACACTGGAGAAATCGGACCCACAGGAGGCACCGGAAGTGAGGGTCCGCAGGGAATGACGGGTGTGTTCGGGGCGACAGGCAGTACGGGATTTGCGGGACCGCGAGGTTTTCAGGGCGAGAAAGGACCGAAGGGAGTGGCGGGTGTCCAGGGGCCGACTGGTGCGACAGGTCCACGAGGGGAGGTCTACAGAGGTACGTTATACACTTGTTGTGTGTGGATGTCCAATGACGTGTCATGTCTTCAGTTTATGTGCAAGTGCAGTTAGGTCTCACGCGTGGTCTCCGCATGTCGGATGTGTTAGATTGATGCCACATAGGGCATTTAGCCTGTTGTGCGTGCGTGCGTACGTGCGAGCGTGCGTGTGTGTGTGTGTGTGAGCTTTGCTTTTTTTTCTCTATCATACTCAATCTTATACTGTGATGTCTTTTCATCTCGCATACCAATGCCTCATTGTCTTGCCTTGGAGCATATTAATGTATTTTCATTAAGGCCTACATGGATATTTATTGGCACTAAACAAAGTGAAATGCAATCCATACGTAGCTACTGTTATGACACATTGTGTAGTTCGTAAAACAAAGCCTAAAATAACGAATGTATTACATATGCAACTAATTCCCCGTTAACATGCAATGAATTCCCTCTTACCTTATTAATGATATGACGTGTGAATGGACATTCATCACAAGACATGGTCACATAAAACAGTTTCAGACGCCGTGCGTTGTTACTTTGTTAGATGTCGACGAATGCTCTGGCACTGACCACGGCTGCGCGGACGTTTGTGTCAACGACGTTGGATCGTATCACTGCGCCTGCAAGACCGGCTTCAGATTGAAGACGGACAACCGACACTGTGAAGGCACGTCCCTTTAAGACGCGTTTACAATCATTACCAAATCATGCATTAGCTTAACCTATTTAATAATAGTTATGTTCCATTCTGAAGCTGCGTTGTAGACATGTATGACTACCGGCAATACAAATCAGGGCATTTTTTATTGAATTTTCACTAGGGGGGCAATGTCTTAAAAGGGCACTTCTAATGGGTAAAAAGGGCAGTTTACGCATACATTAATGATTATGTTCATAACCCGTAGGTATGTATGAAAGCTTAATATAATGTGTTATTATCTTTGTATCCACATGGTTGTGGGGCCTACAGTGACGAGTGACGACTGCATCTTGGTATGAAAATAAATGTTACACATATATCCTAGAAACATGTTTTATTATAACCAATACATGCAGTAGTCATACAAACATGAGACATATCCTGCAAGTCAGAACGTTTGACAGTTGTCTCAATTTGACTAGACGAGTTCCGTTTCTCGGGTGAATTTCCTAACGAATTCACGCTGTCCGTAGATGTCCCAGTACGGAGCCCAGCATCGATCTTCTTGTCTTCTCCAAGAATCTGACGACAGCGGGTCGAGGGTCATACTAGGCGGTGCTCACACTATTCAGTGCCACCATGAGTGGTGCGTTTCTCGTGTCCTCATTCATACTGGTGCGGTGATTATCGACAACGAGGTTGTGGTGGCTCACATACGATTAAGTTGGCGCAGACTGACAGTCAACTTACAACCGAGTTCACAGCCATCAGGCAGGAATGGCACATTCATCATGTTTTCCCACTGTTCGGCTGCCCCTTCCGCAAAGTCAGATGTCTCATCTGAGATAAGGCGCCTGACGACGCGCACACCATGCTCACCGAACGATCTTAGACTGCGTGACATCACTAACTCCTTCATGTCTTTGATGACGTCCTCCTGCTCCGGGTGCATGCGTTCAGACATGTATTCGTAAGATGCTTGCACGACTTCCAACTTGACTGCTCGTCTGTCGCGGCGGTTTGTACAAACAAACTGGTGATTACACTTTCGTTGTGTTAGGTCCTCTTTTGTGTTATCGGTTGGACAATTCACTTTCTCCTCCCTTCTTCATGGGAATGGTCCACCCCTCATTAGGTTCAACTTCTTGATTGCCGCATCAGTCACAGTGGGAAGATCTCTGATGATCAAATCATTCCTTTGCAACTTCTTCTGGGGTGTTTCAAATATCTCCAGGATGTCTCCCATCAGTGCGGTGATCAACGTTTGTTGGTGGTTCCAGATTATCAGGAACCCTTTGGCTTCAGCCTTCTCCTTTCTGTCACTGGTACTTTCTGGCGCCTTCATCTGTTCCCACACCATAATGCAAACAGGTAGGTTATTCAGCACAGTATCCACCAGCTGCAGCTCGTGCTGGGCAAACCTGACATCGTGGTGCCGGGGGAACTGTTTGACATTCCCGGCCTGCGCTGACATCGTCATCCGTCTCGTTGTCCGGAAGAATCGTACGAGTCCCAGTAGATTGGACTTTCAGATACCCAACTCAGGTACGATGCTGACGACCGACTCAATGGCTAGGTCAGATCGGTGTGCAGCACACCAGAATGTTGCCAAACCTCTCTGCTTTTGGTCAGCAAGCAGACGCCATGATCCACCTTGTCTGCCGATGTTTGCCGCCTCGCCTTTCAAGTAGTCCAGGGGCACCGTTCTTCTCTGGCGAATGCATGACAACTGCTACCTGAGTTTTTATTATACCCCAGTGCAAATTAAACCAAACACACTAAAACGAATAAAAAGTAAGCCCTACAAGGGGCCGGTTTGGGAGAGTGGTGGCACACTGGGGGGAAAGTTGGTCTGACCCCATGGGGGGGAGGCAAACGAAAGGGCTGGGGAGGCAGTGCCCCTCCACTTTGTACGTTAAGAAATGCACTGATACAAACTGTAATATAGGCATAGAGACCTGTATGTTGAAAAACATGTGGAAACTGTAAATGGAATTGCAATAATATAGGCACATGATATAACAATGCGATGACAAACTAATATGAGGCTTTTCCAGATATCGACGAATGCGAAACTGCAAATGGAGGCTGCCAAATGACGTGCTCAAATATAATCGGTAGCTACATCTGCATTTGCCCACACCAACTCAAACTGTCATTGAATGGAAAAACGTGTGAAGGTAAATGTTGCTTGAGTTAATAATACGTATACATATAACACAAAAGAACATTTGTTCAAAGCATAGGAATAAGTTGCACCAATGAACAAATTGTATGATGTTACATTCCCCAGAGGGCGCCGCTGTTACGAATTTAAGACCATGTAATGATAACAATTGTCCTTGGTTTGTTTCTTCATGGGTAGATATGTAGGAAAGCTAGTATACAATAATGTGATATTTAATAAACAAATTATGCAAGTAGCTTGCCGGGTCAGCCAACTAATTATAATTAATTATACATATATTACTTGAAATAGTAGCAAAAACATTAACATTTCAGACAAACACGAGTGTGACGTGGACAACGGAGGCTGCGACTTGAACGAACTCTGCATTGACTCGTACGGCAGTCATTACTGCGTCACGAACGGAGTCGCGGTAATCAATGCTGCCAACACTGGTAATATAACAATTACCGATCGCTTCATCGTATTAATTGAGACACCTTAGCCCTTAATTACATTAACTGTGCTTATTACTTTATGCACATCCGCGAATCGCAGTATTCTGAAATCTAAAATTGATTTGATCGAGAGTCGAGCGTAACCTTAAATGATGTCATTTTATGTTCCACAGCCCTTTAAATGTTTTTGTCAATGTCAACATTCTTCTTCGTTCTAATGTAATGATCATCAATCGATTCTTTCTTCCTTTGATCTGACATAAGAATAATAGTCAGATTTCAAGATTGGCTAGTGTAATCCCAATGGCATACCGTTTGAGCAAATGTCTTTACTGCAGAGCTTACTAATTACGTCTTATTTAATCCTACATCTGTTGTATGTCGACTAGCTGACAACATTTACTGCACACTGTCGCTGGTTTCAGACGAGCACTCGCTGCAGACGAATGACCTATTGAACCGTGACGTCATGCTGGGACTTATCATCTGGCTCATCATTCTGAGCGTCATCATCCTCTCGCTGTTGCTGTGTCTCTGTGTAAGCAAGTACCGCAGTGCGCGTGAGCGGAAGTTCCTCCGGAAGTACGCCACCGAGTCGCTGCGCAGCGCGTCACGCTACGAAGACCGGAATATCCCATGTTACTAGCCTAGCGCAGTGTTCATCGTCTGCACGAATTCTGGTTGTCATAAGACTGCATAATGTTTTCTGGATGCTATTCCGTGGTCTAGACGACTCGTTGACCAGAACGCATTCCCGAAAGGCTGTCTTCATGCATGTGCACGTTTGTAAATTATGATAGTTGTGATAACTTTATTATATTAAAATATGACAAATATTTTGAACGCTATTTATATACAAGCATGTTATTAAATACTGTTAAATTTTGACTTTGTTTGGTCAACAATTAATTCGGCCACTTAGGGTCCAGGTAGGAAAGGACGTTGGATTACCGGTTTTATTTCTCGGATATTATTTCCCCCATGCAGTTTGTATTACACCTTCGTAGAAGGGAAACTAAACTTTCAGCAGCAATTTACTTCAATGGAGAATTGTGGTCCCTTCTTCTTTAACGTGCATCGCCTGCCAGGTACGCGATGGGCGATGGCAAATTACATGATTGATTTCAACAAAAAACAACTGTGCTCACCTTCTTTGACAAACAATGGGAAACTGAGACTTCAACCAAAACTTTCTGTGACTATACCAAGCAAGTCTTCCTTTCCGATAGAACGCCAGAAAGTATTATATTGCATCCAGACTGCTGAAAACAAGGAGGCTAGATATGTCGCACCGATGCAAACTCAACATTATCGGGAACCTGAGTATGCATAGATCCATGCAATGTTACGCCTGGAACTGAAGATAGAGCTGTGTTCCTTCCTCGCCAAATAGGTAATATCATCGCCAACTCAAAAGCACACACAAACAAGATTGTCCTTTGTAGTCGTATCAGATACGTGACCTTTCTTATCGTGAGTCAAGCTGTTTTCATTGACACGTAACCAGCAGTTAACAGCTACTAGTAGAAGGGTAACCGGGTCAGGGTGTGGGGTATAGGTATATTACAGCAATGGGTAAACAGTGTTCCTGGTATTTCCATTGTCTTGGTTGTTGAAAAGTTATTCAGCCATGTTCCCTTGGAACTATTATAACCGAAGATATTATAGTAGCGACGCGCTGCAGATTTATCGCGAAACTCATGCGTTGCGGCGCTTCGGCATAGGCCTAAGCTAAAATCATTTTATTTATTTTGATGACAGTGGTTTCACATTAAACCATCCTATGTCCATAGCAAGGCCTCCTCTCCGATCACGAAACTTTAGCAGCCGACATTTTATAATACTGACATTTTATAATACTGATGCAATGTAAATTTTACACGAAAGTACATAAAATAGCTAGTGCCAATTTGTGTGCGTCATAGGTTCATCGTCATCGCCCATATAGGCCTACATAGAGTATACGGACGGTACTGTGTGCGGGCGCGACGGTTTGAAATCGTAAATGATTTTTCGTAACTATAACCGCAGTGGCTCGATCCCACCCAATGTCCGTCGTCTCCAAGTACGGGCAGAGCAAATACATATCCTCTGGAAGGGATAACTTGGTCGTTCATAAACGGTGCAAAGTATGTAGGTAATGTTTTAATCAAACGGTTTCGTACCGGACATTTGATGTAACGCTACACATGGTTTCTGCTGTTGTCCCAAGCCGTGTAAATACGCATAGCGTTGAGACAAATCTCTGTGTCAGAGGGGAAATTGTAGGAAAGGTAATACAGTCATTCAACATCCAACCAGCCCATGTCCCTATTTATGTCGAATAAGCGTAAATATTTCACTAAAACAACTTCTAAACACGTTTGCCTTCAATCAATAAAATAGATTTCCACCCTTTGGATTTGTTATAATAAATATTAAAAATGTTGCAATTTGGTGACACAATGTTGCAATTTTTTTTAAACATAGATTCTTCTTTTCTTCCAATTTCTTTTTAGCCAATTTATAAATTGTATTATTTGATTTGCAACGAAAATATTCCATAATTATGAATAACGAATTTATTTAGTCATATCATAATCATTTATTTTTACTTCTCTGTGAGATTCCCACGATCAAAATGGCAGCAATCACTGAATACAGTAACGCAACCTCTCGGCCACACGAGCTTAATGAAATTGACGAGTCTTGTTAGCATCTGTATGGAAAACACAACGAACCCAATGTTTGACAACAAACTTTTGAAATGTTAATAAGGAAATGATTGAATGAAAGATTTTTTGAAAATATAACAATGTGAACCAGAAATACAATTGAATCCCTCGAGGTCTCTCTTGGCACATATCCTATGGAATATTTTTTCCAAACGATCGATCCTAGCTAGTAGACACCCTTAGCCAAGCCTAGCCCTAGCATAGGTCAATATACTTATATACTAATAGAATTAAGCCTAATCATCGACTACATATTAACCAACAAAAGACTGAACAAAGAATTAAAAACAGAACCCTGTGATTGTGTTTGTGAACCAGCTAGGAGTACATATGAACCCACTCTACGTCTCTCACGGCACATATTTCCTTATTGGAATAATCGTAAATGCTACACTGCCGCTGCGTCTGCAGACTGCAGTAACTTTGACTCGATTAAAACAGTTTACGGGATATGTTAAAATGTTTCGTTAACTGCGAAACAACCCCATGCTTATTCATTTTAATATTTCCCTGTTTGTGTAGGCATTTGCTGTCGTTGCATATAGTACGGGGGACGCCCGCCACATTTCAGTTAGCTCCTCTTCTTTTGCTCCAGCACATTCTGCCATGTCGGGTGGTGGTTGGCTGGCCGGGTCAGTACGTATTACTATTAAGAAGCCTGTGTTTCTAAAACATGAATACACATACGTATTACGTACTGTTGTAGACGTTGTACCCAACAGTTACGTGCGCTCCCACTGCCAACTGTGCGTGACGTTGAGTTGTGGTTAGCGCTCAGACTATGGACAAATGTTGGACCAGATACATTTTTTGAAATTGATACAACACCTGTTGTAGAAGTTGTACCCAACAATTCAGAGC
Source organism: Escarpia spicata (assembly GCA_963995525.1). Taxonomy (NCBI): domain Eukaryota; kingdom Metazoa; phylum Annelida; class Polychaeta; order Sabellida; family Siboglinidae; genus Escarpia; species Escarpia spicata. The sequence continues at coordinate 8,444,884 of OZ023214.1, read as the reverse complement.
GCTCACACTGACAACTGGAAAGTTGTAGATGTCGGCAATTACTATAGAAGGTGTAGAATTTGTAGAAGTCAATAGTTTGAGCGGGCTTAAAATAATTGCGTAACTTGAAGTATGTTTCATGAAAAGTATCTAAATTGGACGTAACATATATGAGCAGTATTGCATTCGCGTGCAGAAAGGTTTATTAAATTGTCTGCTATGCTCACTGATTCATGAATATCACTTGTACAATTACCTAACATGAGACAATATAATACTCCTAACTAGTAATACAAATAATATTAGTATTACAATTATTCTTATTATATCATCATTATCATTTTTGTTTTTATATTTATATTATTGTTATCCCTATTCCCGGGATATAGTAAGTAGGGCATATATATATATATATATATATATATATAATGTGTCCTGGTGTAATCACATCACTTCTAGGAGCTATATGACAGTCTGCCTCCTGCCTCCGTCTTCAATGTGTCCTGGTGTAATCACATCACTAATAGGAGCTATATGACAGTCTGCCTCCTGCCTCTGTCTTCAATGTGTCCAGGTGTAATCACATCACTTCTAGGAGCTATATGACAGTCTGCCTCCTGCCTCCGTCTTCAATGTGTCCTGGTGTAATCACATCACTAATAGGAGCTATATGGCAGTCTGCCTCCTGCCTCCGTCTTCAATGTGTCCTGGTGTAATCACATCACTAATAGGAGCTATATGACAGTCTGCCTCCTGCCTCTGTCTTCAATGTGTCCAGGTGTAATCACATCACTTCTAGGAGCTATATGACAGTCTGCCTCCTGCCTCCGTCTTCAATGTGTCCTGGTGTAATCATATCACTAATAGGAGCTATATGACAGTCTGCCTCCTGCCTCTGTCTTCAATGTGTCCAGGTGTAATCATATCACTAATAGGAGCTATATGGCAGTCTGCCTCCTGCCTCCGTCTTCAATGTGTCCTGGTGTAATCATATCACTAATAGGAGCTATATGGCAGTCTGCCTCCTGCCTCCGTCTTCAATGTGTCCTGGTGTAATCACATCACTAATAGGAGCTATATGACAGTCTGCCTCCTGCCTCTGTCTTCAATGTGTCCAGGTGTAATCACATCACTTCTAGGAGCTATATGACAGTCTGCCTCCTGCCTCCGTCTTCAATGTGTCCTGGTGTAATCACATCACTAATAGGAGCTATATGGCAGTCTGCCTCCTGCCTCCGTCTTCAATGTGTCCTGGTGTAATCACATCACTAATAGGAGCTATATGACAGTCTGCCTCCTGCCTCTGTCTTCAATGTGTCCAGGTGTAATCACATCACTTCTAGGAGCTATATGACAGTCTGCCTCCTGCCTCCGTCTTCAATGTGTCCTGGTGTAATCATATCACTAATAGGAGCTATATGGCAGTCTGCCTCCTGCCTCCGTCTTCAATGTGTCCTGGTGTAATCACATCACTAATAGGAGCTATATGACAGTCTGCCTCCTGCCTCTGTCTTCAATGTGTCCAGGTGTAATCACATCACTAATAGGAGCTATATGGCAGTCTGCCTCCGTCTTCAATGTGTCCTGGTGTAATCACATCACTAATAGGAGCTATATGACAGTCTGCCTCCTGCCTCCGTCTTCAATGTGTCCTGGTGAAATCACATCACTAGTAGGAGCTATATGGCAGTATGCCTCCTGCCTCCGTCTTCAATGTGTCCTGGTGTAATCACATCACTTCTAGGAGCTATATGGCAGTCTGCCTCCTGCCTCCCTCTTCAATGTGTCCTGGTGTAATCACATCACTTCTAGGAGCTATATGACAGTCTGCCTCCTGCCTCCGTTTTCAGTGTGTCCTGGTGTAATCACATCACTAATAGGAGCTATATGGCAGTCTGCCTCCTGCCTCCGTCTTCAATTTTTTCTGGTGTAATCACATCACTTCTAGGAGCTAAATGACAGTCTGCCTCCTGCCTCCGTCTTCAATGTGTCCTGGTGTAATCACATCACTAATAGGAGCTATATGGCAGTCTGCATCCTGCCTCCATCTTCAATTTTTTCTGGTGTAATCACATCACTTCTAGGAGCTAAATGACAGTCTGCCTCCTGCCTCCGTCTTCAATGTGTCCTGGTGTAATCACATCACTAATAGGAGCTATATGGCAGTCTGCCTCCTGCCTCCGTCTTCAATGTGTCCTGGTGTAATCACATCACGAATAGGAGCTGTATGGCGGTCTGCCTCCTGCCTATGATCTCCACCACCGTGAGGCAACGACGTCTACGTCTAACAAGGCACATGATGCGCCACGATGAAAATGCTAACCGCTTTCTCCTTGGGAAACCTGAGGGCCCTCGGAGAAGAGGTCAACCTAATATGACCCTGAGGGACACCATCAAGAGAAACATCATCAAAAGGGACACCGTCGAAAGGGACACCATCGAGAGGGACATCATCGAGATGGACACCGGCCTCAGTCTTAAATTTAGGAGAATGGTTTCTGAGTTGACCACGAAAACAATCACCTAGAACCGCTTACGAAATACCAAGTTAAGGATGTTTTCTACTCTAAATAAACATCGATAGGTACGATTAAGTAGCACGTTGGACCATATATATTTGTATAATATATATATATATATATATATACCACCATACACACACACATATGTATATGGGGTTAGGACACTATTAGACTTCCTGATCCTAGATTTCTAGATGTGATTGTAGAAGCTGTTGACAGTAAAATGGTGTCTTTTTAGCTGATTTTACTAAGCGGAAGGGTATCTGGCAGCAATTTGGCTAGTTGACACTTTAGCCGGATTACTGCCTGCATCCATTTGTAAATATTGATGGGTGTCATACATACAGACATTTTGCAAGAACTAGAGATGTTAGATTTTGACTAAACTCGACCAGCATGTCAATGAGATGATAATAACAGCAGGTGAGAAGTTTAAGAAACTTTATAGGTCACGTTTCCTTATAATCACACAAAACATTAACATGGTCGCCAATGGGAAAACTGACAGTGTGCTGACCCCATATATATATATATGTGTGTGTGTGTGTGTGTGTGTGTGTGTGTGTGTGTGTGTGTGTGTGTGTGTGTGGGTGTATGTGGGTGTGTGTGTGGTGCGCGCGCGTGTGTGTGTATGGTGTTTCAAAATACCACTGAAAATGACTAACAAAAATTTATTCCCGTCACCTGACGGAAAGCCTTGGTAGTTGACAGTGGTTATAGTAATATTTACCAAATGTTAGAAAACACACAGCATAAACACCATTACGCGCTCGTAAATACTCGTTGTTTGCTCAAAATGACGAAGGTCGCGGGGAGAATGTGAACGTTCATCGATAGGCCCTAGTCGTGATAGTGTAGAATTGTAAAATAATAATACGCATTGCTATGCTACTTGCATGAGGGTAGACATAACCATTATTGTATAAGCATTTACTCAATGTTGCCAAGTCTATGAACTAGGGGCCGTTTTCCCGAAGTATTTGCAAACGCGCTCGTGGTTCTTGTGATTGTTAGGTTATGTTTTACGTAGTACGCGCACACTATGTTTTACCCCATAACAAGTGAGAATCCTTACATATATGGGGTATTTGTGAAAATATATTGGTTTTCTTTCCTATTCTAGGGGTCGTAGATTAATCCCTGAAAGTTTGACGTTCGAAGTTCAAGCCGTCTAAGAGGAAAACGTTAACCTACCAGCACACATTCGCTAGCTCAGTTATAAGCAGATGTTGTTAACATTTTATCGTAAAAGTCAAGAGATGTTATTTCAAGCATATTAAAGTTTCGCAAAATGTCATCAATCAAAACTTTCTTTCTTGTACATATTTAGTTTACTTACATGTCATGCTTTAATAGGTAAGCATCCATTAACACTACATAAGTTATCTTACACTAGTAGATTTACTACACTATTAATTTTATTCTTTGGATTTCGACGATCATATTTTAAGCAGCTTTGCAAATAATGAGATACGACAGGGGGATGTCCTAAATATAGGTGCTTAGTAGACCCATATTGCGTGTGTATAATTATATGTATAGATTAGTGTGTTTGTGTTTGTGTCTGCGTGCGTGCGTGCGTACGTGTGCGCGTGTGTATGGATGCACGTGCGTGTGTGATTGTGTGCATGAGTGCGTGCGTGCGTGTGCGTGTATATATTATGTATGTGTGTGTGTGTGTGTGTGTGTGTGTGTGTGTGTGTGTGTGTGTGTGTGTGTGTTTGTGTGTGTGTATGTATTTATGTATGTGTGTGTGTATGTGTGTATGTGTGTGTGTGTGTGTGTGTGTGTGTGTGTGTGTGTGTGTGTGTGTGTGTGTGTGTGTGTGTGTGTGTGTGTGTGTGTGTGTGTGTGTGTCTGTGTGTCTGTGTATGTATGTATGTATGTATGTATGTATGTATGCATGTATGTATATATGTATGTATGTATATATATATATATGTACGCACGTACGTACGTATGTACGTATGTATGTATGTATGTACGTATGTACGTATGTACGTATGTACGTACGTATGTACGTATGTACGTATGTATGTACGTATGTATGTATGTATGTATGTCTTCGTGTAAAATGTCCGCGTGTGAGTCCCTGTCCGTTACGGACACCCACCCACCCACTCACACACACGCGCACATACGCACACCACACACACGCGCACGCGAGCGCACGCACGTACACGTACGCGCAAACGCACACACACACGCACACACATTATGAATGTGTTGTCATATGAATGTGTCAAGTATTGAATTATTGTATTTTGTTTCTGTGAATGACCATTCCGTCCCAATATATAATAATACACTAGATACTGTATAATATAATAATGTTTTTATTTCAGACAAAAGTCCACATGTACATACAATACAACTAAATCAAAAATACTAAATAAATAACATACAAAGATATGAAATAAAATAGATGGTTAATAAAAAATATATATAAAATGTGCGTTCAACTTTAAGTATACAATTGAGTAGTCCAATATTTAAACATAGGACTTCTAAAATGTTTATCAGTACAAAAATAATTCATAAAAAGTGGATTTTTAGACTGTTGAAGACGACATAATAAGCTGTATATGGATTTAACAAGATTGCCATCCAGAAAGTTAACTCTAGATGGCAGGTGGAGAAGGAAGCCTTTTGGCTTATCGAGAGTCCAATACTTTTTTATTTACGCGTATCCCGCCCTTTTGAGGTATGTGGCGATTTTATTTAAAAACATATTCACGCTACTAGCACCAACGCAATCAGGAGATAATCTGTTCCATTCATTTACAGTCCTTTGTGAGAATGAGAACGTTCTTATATCTCCGGTTTGCATCTGTCTGGTTGTAGTCTTGTTCCCCTGTCTTCTGCTCTCCTGTCACAATCTCTTCCGTTCCATTCTTTCCTGACTCTGTTTCTCTTGTCACCTTTCCTCCTGTCACCGTCCCTCCCCCCCGTTGCATTTCCTTCTCTACTCTCTCGTCTCTTTTCCCTCCTACCTCTTTCTCGACGGTCACTTTCTCCCCTGTCACCTTCACGTCTGTCACATTTCCTGCCATCGATCTTCCAATGTTTTCCCCTCCGATCACCTTCCCTTCTCTCAATCTCTTTTCCTCAGTCTTCTTGCCACTACTCTGCTCCTTCAGTCTCACAGTATTCCAAAATCTCTCCCTGACGTCTCTCTCCATTCCACCTGTCTCCTTGTTGATTCTCATCTCTCTCCATCCCCTTCACAATATCTACCAACCTAGCTACCTCCGTCTCCAGACATTCCACCTTCCAACACCCCACGCACTGAAAGGTGAATCCCTCTTCCTTGGTCTCTGCCCATGACTTCCCACAGCCGGATAGGGCAAAATCCACACAACTGTAGCAGTCGTCGCCCACCAAGTGTCGCTTTGCCTTGACTTGCCGCTTGCAAGGCGCCATATGCGAATTTATTTAATAATAATAATATAATTAGCTATTTAAAATAGTTTAGTCAACTATGTTTACACTATTCATTAAGTCTATGTAGTCTTTAAGAAGACTTTGTACTGTGCACAAATGCACTTTTTGGATGAATGCGTACGTTCATTAAAATATTTAACACAGTTTGTAGCAAACATAAAACTTATGGTGCCTGCATAAAAACATCAAATTTGTAATTTGTTAAGATTTACACTTAAGTCGTCCATGTACACACTAAAAAAGGTGGGGAGAAAGGATTCCACAATGTTTAACACCATTTTAGACAATACAAAATTTAGAAAAGCTCTGACACCATCTGACAGTGAATTATTTCTGGGTGCTGTACCAGTGATGCAGAATGCGCTCAATAAAAGCAGGACAGTCACTGTCAATTAGTTTAGTGAATAGCTACCAAGGTTTATACGAACAAAACAACAAAATCCTGACTCACTCAATAAATTTAAAACTGAAATAATTAACTGAAATCTTTATGATAAACTTAACACAGATACTCATGCGGACCCGAATGAAAACTACAATACCCTCGATGAAATTGTTACTGCAGCTATGAATAATTTTTTCTACCTATTAAAGTAATTAAATTTAACAAATATAAACATAAGAAAACTCTTTGGATTATCAAGGGCATTATTATGTCGCTAAAGTTTAGAAACAAATTGTATTCGATAGAAACAGACTCAGGTAAATACAAAGCATTACCATAAACTTAAAACTGACTTACATACTTATAATAAAATTCTTAAAAGTAATAGTAGATTAGCTAAGCAAATGCATTACCAATCCAGTTTTGAAAAGCATAAGCATGATGTTAAAAAGACATGGTGTTTAATTAAAGAAATATTCAGAAAAGTCAAAAGAAAGAACAATATCCAGATTTGTTCAAAGTCGATGGGGAAATGATTAGCGACAAATACATAATTGCAAACACATTTAACACGTTTTTTACTAATGCTGGTCCTACTCTAGCCTCCAAAACAACTACTAGTGGAGGTAAATCATACAAATAATACCTGAATAACCCGATATTTCACATCTTTAGCTTTAACCCAATTAACATGGGAACAACTGTTAATTGATCGTTTACCTCCAAAATCAAGTTGTGGAAACGACGATATTTCAACACCATTAAAATTGAGAAAAAATCATATCAGCAATGCAGTCACTGTAATTATTAATCAATCAATAATAACTGGTATATATCCAGACAAATTAAAAGTGTCCGTGATTTCAAACAGTTTTGAATGGGTTATGTTTGATCAAATGTCCACGATTACTTCCATTCGAAAGTGTTATATTACAATAGCCAATATGGGTTCAGAAAGAAACATTCTACTGAGCTTGCTACACTTGAAATCATAGACAGAATTATACAAGAACTTGATAAATCGGTTACTCCAATAAATATATACCTTGATTTATCAAAAGCATTTGACACAATTGATCACAATATATTGGTACAGAAGTTAAATTACTACGGATTAAATAACAAGGCTCTGGACCTTTGTACGAGTTATTTACAAAATCGTAAGCAGTATGTAGAAATTTAAAATGTTAAATCTAAGGAAATAGTCGTCAACATTGGTGTCCCTCAAGGTTCAATTTTAGGGCCTTTTTTCTAGTGACCTTTTCAAATTCATAACGTATGCTGACGACAACACCCTTACTAGTACACTAAACACATTTAACGATTCAGAAGGCCAAATGCGAAGTGAAAATATTAACAAAGAACTAACAAAGATTAGCAATTGGTTGAAAGCCAACAAACTATCATTAAATGCCAAAAAGACTAAATTCATGAATTCATTCATAAATAAAATTCAACAATTACAATTGTACTATAAATTGATTAACAATCTTTTACCCTACTACTTCAATGTTTTTCCAAACACACACCTATGATATTCATCAGCAATGCACACGTGAAAGAAATAATCTGTATATGTCCAGATTCAAACTTGAATTTGCGAAAAAATGCATTAGACACAACATAGTAGAGACAGTTAACAATGCACCAAGTATTATCATTAATAAAATTTATACCCACAGTCTATATGGTTTTACAACATACACAAAACACGTTTTTATTTTAAAATATGAATCCACTGGTCGGATCCATAATTGCTTTATTTGTAATTCGTAATACGTATTAGAATGTATACCTAAGTATCCATAGTACGTCAATGTGTACACGAGTACATATAATCAGTCCTTGTATTATGTATGCATGTTGATACATTGAGTAATTATCAACTATAAAAACAAGTCATGCTATTCTGATTTGTGTCATGTAAATGTTATTGTGGTTTATATTGATGGGGTGGCTCCCGTGCTGGCGATATTATAGATCGTAACGGGAGTCTCCCGACCTTATCTACTACTTGCGTTATTCGTTCTATGTGTATCGTATTTATAGGTCAAATAAACTGATTCTGAGTTCTGAGTTCTATGGTTCACTTTGTCGAAGGCCTTGGAGACATCCAACATAGTGACATACATAGAAGAGCCATTCGCTATGTCGTGTCTAAAAAGTTCTTTTAATAAAAATATGAGTATCTCAGTGGAGTGATGCTGTTTAAAGGAAGGACATATGCTAGAAAGAGTACAAAGGAGAGCAACTAAAATGATACCAAACCTGAGGGATCAAGGTTACGAAATACGCCTAAAAGAATGTGGTTTAACAACATTAGAGACCAGGAGATTGAGAGGAGATCAGGTAGACAGACGTGTTTAAAATATTGAATGATAGAACTATTTTTTCTCAGTTAAGAAAGATATAAAGACCAGAGGACATGAAGTTACATTAGTAAAGGAGCAGTGTAGATTAGATATAAGAACGTTCTCATTATCACAAAGGACTGTAAATGAATGGAACAGATTTCCTGATTGTGTTGGTGCTAGTAGCGTGAATATGTTTAAAAATAAAATCGACACATACTTTAAAAGGGCGGGATACAAGTAAATAAAAACGTACGTAAAGACTTTCGATAAGCCAAAAGGCTTCCTTGTCCACCTGCATCTAGAGTTAATTTTCTGTATGGCAATCTTGTTAAATCTTGTTAAATCCAAATAGGTTGGCATACGTTGTGAAGAAATTGATAATATTAAAGATTCAAATAACTTACTAGCAATTGTTGCAAAAGCAATAGGTATGTAGTTATTGTTATCAGACAAATCGCCAGCTTTGTTTGTAATTTTGGTGTAAGTGTGACACTAAAACAATTTACAATATGGTATACATAACTGCAGGTATGCTTAGCATAACATATAGTAAACAGGACGAAAAACAGCCAACTGAATGCGTTCAAATAGTACGACTGACGGGTAATTATTTGAGACGGGATTAACTTTAACTGCAGCACCTGTCTACTATAGAAAAGGAAATGGGATACGAGTCGATTAATATAAAGATAATGTTTGCAGAGTTCGTATTATAGCCAGGTAGTCAGATTAGTTGAAAAAGATACTACTAGATCAAATAACGTGGACACAAAGTATGATAGAGATTTTTGTGGAAGACACATGATGCAATCATCGCGGAAATAACTCGCCCCAAAAAACATACAACACATACAATGTGATACAATGATACCCAAACATGGCTGAAAGAGCTGTTCATCTTTACATAATTTTGCACGGAAGTGTCACATATTGGTGCATGCGCACTGCACATATGTACAAACCTACGAGAGGTGCTCCGCACGCTATAAAACGATCGGACACGCGTGGCATTCTGTCGGCAGAAGACGCGGTTTCGACATCTTCTTCCATCTTAGGGCAAGATTCCTTCTTCGGAGAAGCCGATCAAAACGTAAGTTTGTGTGACATTGTTTTGTTCGACCCAGTGTCATGCTTGGACAGACGTGTTGAGTAATTACAAATATCTAATGAAATATGGATACACACATAATGTCGCTGTTGGACGTGCCATGCAAAAAATGTTTTTTTAATGTGTCCAACTGGTTCCAACGATTTTATGACAGTAATGCAAATGTTGAATAAACATTTGGTAAATAACGTGCAGAATACCAACGGTCTGAAGAAGTGTCTGCTGCGTTAATTGTAAAGGTAATTAAATGTCAATAATAGGTTAACTTTAACTAGACAATATACACCAAACAGTTATGCCAATTAGGATTACATTTATATAATGGTTCAACAATATTAGTCTATGTGTGGCGTTAATGGCATAGCAAGTAGTCGCAGTGAAAGCATACACATTACGTGTATGCACGGTTTAATTTTATCTTTTTTTATTATAATTATCCGCGACAATACAGCGTTTCTTTATTTTCCCACGCAAAATTAAGACGCTGCTGATATCGGCCGCCTTTGCCACGCTGACCGTGTGTTGTGTTTCAGCTGGGTGGGTTAATGCGTTGTCAAAATTAACTGACAGTGGTAAAGTAGCAGTGCCTTATAGGATGTTCGTCAAACTTACAAAATAACATTGTAATTTTATAACAATACGTTTCTGTTAACAAAACAATTACGATGACGCCTCTTTCTTTCGCACTCACTCAGTCACTCAGTCACTCAGTCACTCACTCATTCACTCTCATGCACGCACGGACGCACGCACGCACGCAAACACTCACTTAATAATTTGTTTCAGTCAGTTGAATTCCCTGTTTATTAGCACCACAGAATCAACATACCATATTGTTGTATTGTGCTATCACTGTTGACTATAAAGTTTCTTTAATTAAAACCGCTGAAACCTTATATTATTTAATGATAAGCACATTCCATTTGCAGGAACAATGGTAAGTACAAGAAAAACAATAACTGACAACAACCAAAGAGAATCAGATAAGTATTAATTAGCAGAACGAGCAAATGACACACTTGTCTAGGCTGGCAATTTGGAGGCACAACAACGGATTCACAAATATGTGTGATCAGGTAAGCCATACGTGTCGCGATCATAACACCCAAGGTCGCCGACACTATAATAAAGTAGGACTTAGCTGTTTCAACTATGATATCCCCTACGTTCTGACTAATACACCTTCCTTAAAATGCTTAGTTTGTAAACGTATTAAAGATTACGATAACATCAACATCTGCGAACAAACGACAATCACGCCGTATAATTGTTTAGCAGCTGCAAAAGATAATGGAACAATTTGTTGACTACTGTTATTTGTATTTCTCTCTTTCAAAATTAATGTTGTGGTGTTCAACGGTTTCTTGTAATAACAACCGCAGGTTGTGACGGCACCATGGCCCAGCTGAGTGGACCAAGCGGTCAGTTCGGCACGTCCGGCATTCAATACTACAACAACATGGCTTGTAGCTGGAGGATCACGGTGTCAGCGAGACAGGTAGGAGGGTGTTCCCAGTGTATGTATAATTATATACGTCACTAATACAATATATACGTCCCTAATATATATATATGTATATATATATATATATAGTGTGTATATATATATATGTATATATATATATATACATACGTACACACGCACACGCACACACACACACGCACGCATATATATGAGTGTGTGTGTGTATATATATGCGTGTGTGTGTGCGTGCGTGCGTGCGTGCGTGCGTGCGTACGTGTGTCTGTGTGATTGTACGTGTGCGTTTATAAATGGTTATTTTTCACTGAGTTGAGTACGTTCTTGTGTACAGACCATACGCATCGAGTTTGTGTATGTGACAGAGTCAAGACTTACGACGGCACAAGTAACACGGCCCCGTTACTACAGACAGACTGCGGCTCCCAACTCCCGAAGGTCATCGAGTCCGCCGGCAACTCGCTGTTTGTTACATTCAACTCCGACGAGTCAGAGACAGCGAGCGGTTTCCTCATCAATTACACCACGATTGGAGGTGGTCATTCAGGTAGACATGTCATGTTGTCATATAGAATGCTTCATATGAAATGATAACTTGTCGCTTAAACAGTGCAATTTGCGCGCGCTTGTGTGCGTGCGTGTGTGTGTGTGTGTGGGGGGTGTGTGTGCGTGCGTGTGTGTGTGTGTGTGTGTGTGTGTGTGTGTGTGTGTGTGTGTGTGTGTGTGTGTGTGTGTGTGTGTGTGTGTGTGTGTGTGTGTGTGTGTGGATCTGTATGTGTGCGTACGAGCGTGCGTGCGTGTGTGTATGCGCGCGTGTGTGCATGTGTGTGTAAACATGGGACCATTACATTACGTTGGGAACATTTAACTAAAACAGATTCGAAGAAATTTAGTTAACCGTTTTACTACGAAGAATCATTACTAGTCAGAATCATCATCATGTTTAGTGCTGCTTTTAGGACCGATTTTTTTTCTTCATACTGTACCTTTCAATGCATTTGTGATGACCACTCTACTATTGGAATGATTTTTCTTTGACTGTACAGATAACCATTCCCGTCTTTGTGTTTTGTATCCCTCTGTCTTCTATGTCTACTACAGTGATGCGACTGACTAGACTCGTCGTAAAATGTCCAAGATTCAAGACCAACATGTCACTCCTTTCTACAGAGATTGATCGATTTTGATGTTTAAATTGTGGCGCACTCTATACCTTTTCTTGATTTCTGTTTTCTGCAGGTTCAGATTTAGATGATATTCATTACGTTTTCCACCCATTCGTGAGTTGTGTAAGTTCTACGTCATGCGCTGCTGTTTGAGCAATGTCTTCAGCGTGTGTTCGTGGCAGGTTATGTTCGTCTTCCCTTGTTGCTGCTTAGCGAATAACCAAACTCGTTTACTAGATTAAAGGAAATAAAAACAAAGCATTAGCTAAAATCCTTTTTCCATGTGTACACAAAGTTTAACATTGTATGTAACATTTGACAATATTAAACAAATACAGAAAATACATTTGTAGCATAAATTCGATTTTAAGCCCGTCTGTGAAGCGATTCCCGCGGAAAATAAAATTTTAATGAGCTAGGTGATCAAGTGGTATCGTGACGTCACTTGTGACACACACTCGCATCAGGCCGACCCTTTCCATGCATTCAGAGTATGTTTACAAGGATAGCTTTTGGGTCGAAACGAGCGTCAGAATGAGTTATTGTGCAATATTCCGACGTAATACAAACACTAGTCATCATAGAGGAACAAACATTTATCTTACGGTTCCACATGAATCAAATTTTATTCAAAACAACGTATGCGAATGGGCCTACAACTACAAGTCGACTAGGTTTCGCCGAGCTTGGGCTCGTTTTCAGAATAATTATATCGAATGCAACCAACGGGAGATAATTTACACCAATAAACATACATAACAAACATATATTGTATTACAGAAAGTAACGTGTATAATCTCATAACATCTCTAGAATATCGATATATGAAGCAGGAGTTGTACAATTTATCATAACAACTTAAATCAGTCAGTGAATTTCTGTTGGTGCCGCTAGCTAAATTTGTAGACGCGTTGGTTTCTTGTCATTTATTTTATAATCGGGCGACGCCGGTTCAATCCTGACAGCATGCAAACCATTGATTTTCTTTACACTTGTTTTGTTTATGTTTTCACGAAGTAATATAAACAAAATCATTTAGTATACTATGATGCACTGTTTGTAAATATGTTTTATTATTATTGTAGTAATTATTTATTTGCCACAAAAATGAAAATATGGTCATTTTATATAACGATGTTTCTAAATGTTATTTATCCAGACAGATCACAATCTGTTTCACATATATAATTACAATATATTTACAATTAATAAATTATATATCCATTACATTATATTTGTTTGGATAAATAACATTTAGAAACATCGTTATATAATGACCATATTTTCATTTTTGTGGCGATAAATAATTACTACAAAAATAAAAATAATTTACAAACAGTGCAAGAAAAAGAAAATCAATGTTTTCCATGTTGTCAGGAATGAACCGGCGTCGCCCGATTATAAAATAAATGACATGAAACCAACGCGCCTACCCACTGAACTAGCGGCACCAGCGGAAACTCTCTGACTGATTTAAGTTGTTATGATAAATTGTACAGCTCCTTCATATATCGATATTCTAGTGATAGTATGAGATTATACACGTTACTTTCTGTAGCTGGATACTGTTTCACAACAATTTTTTTATTCCGAAAATCAAGGTTAATATTGGCAAACATGCTTTTTCTGTAGCTTAGGTGTTGCTTCTCCACACAGCCCCTTCTGGGGCTAATCTAAGAGATGCACCCAAAAATCTGGAATGAAATCCCTATTACTTTAAAATCAACTGAAACTATAGCTACCTTTCGTAAAATACTCAAGACTTTATTGATTTGAAATGGCATTCCCACCCTAACCATCGGTAGTCCTTTGCTCTAATGATGACTCTTGTCCATATTAAAGATTTTGCCAAACGATTCTTGTATGTTGCGCCTTTTAACTCAGATTCCTGGGGATATACGCACTACAGAAGTTTATTATTATTATTATATACAATTGTGTGTTTGTGTGTGTGCGTGTTTGTGCGCGCGCGATCGCGCGTGTATGTTTTGGTTTATAAACAATTATTGACAAGAGTACGTTCTTGTGTACAGACCATACGCCTCGAGTTCGTGAAATTCGACGTCGAGAACACGGAAGGTTGTGTATATGACAGCGTCAAGACTTACGACGGCACGAGTAACTCGGCCCCGTTACTACAGACAGACAGACTGCTGCTCCCAACTCCCGAAGGTCATCGAGTCCGCCGGAAACTCGCTGTTTGTTACATTCAATTCCGACAACTCAGTGACAGTGGGCGGTTTCCGCATCAAGTATACCATGGTGGAAGAGGGTAATTCTGACAATTCTGATGATTCATTTAAACATGGCGAATTACGATGGTGATGATTATTTGTATTGTTATTATTATTAGCTATCATTTTGTCTTGCGTGTGTGCGTGTGTGCGTGCGTGCGTGCGTTCGTGCGTGTCTGCCTGTCAGTCTGCCTGCCTGCCTGCCTGCCTGCCTGCCTGCCTGCCTGCCTGCCTGTCTGTCAAACAACCGCTTTGCAGTGAAACTATATACGGTACGTCATTATTAAAACTGACAGACTCTCGTAATAATTATGTAGATGCAGTAAGGTTGTGCTTACCCGCAGCCGAACGTCACCGCGAAGACGTGGTTCCTACGACGCAATTAAACAATCTTGGGCCTGTGCGTAAATTCTATATTTGCCCATGTTAAAAAAAATCGCGTAATTTACTAGTAAAAATAAGACAATCATCTTAGCGTTAAGACCTTCTTTGCCGCTTCATGAACCGGGCCATTACGCAAATTCGATTGCTAAGCAAGTATTGACGCCATCTCGTAAATGTATCACGTCACGCCACATGTATAACGTGAATACGGCTCACATCACGTGTCCACGAGTTAAACATTAGAAGTGACTCCTTTCAGTGCATCACACCTACTGTTCAGGTACGGTGGTCAAGCCGGAGACGTCGAGGTGGTGGTCGGACAACACAACCGAGACGCAGAGGAGGTGACTCGGAGAACACACAAGATCGAGCAGATCTACATGCACCAGCAGTACAACAAGGCGAAGACTAACAACGATATTGCTCTACTCAAACTGTCGACCCCCGTTCGGTACACCCGTAACGTGTCACCAGTCTGTCTCCCGGAGAAGGACGTGCCCGGAGATACTCTGTGCGTGGCGACAGGCTGGGGAGACACCGAGCGTAAGTGACAGCCTTCGAGGCGCCTGCGTTCTGTACCATCATCACACCATTGACATGTTCGGGTATCGGTTCAACAGAACTTAGGAAACTTTTATTAATCATTTCCAGCCCGAAGTTCTCATTCCTAGTCAGCAGCACAAGCACCGCTATAATAATTTTATACATGAATTGTGAATGTTATATTGTACTTTATTTCTTAAATCCTATTGTACTTATTCAATTTTTTAACTCGAAAAGGGCATAGCACTTTCAGTTATGTCCCTTCAGCAGCAGCAGCAGCAGCAGCAGCAGCAGCAGCAGCAGCAGCAGCAGCAGCAGCAGCAGCAGCAGCAGCAGCAGCAGCAGCAGCAGCAGCAGCAGCAGCACATCATACTATGCACCTGTATTATGCTTTGTTGTTAAATAAACATGAATTCATTCATTTATTCATTCATCAATCCACCCACCCACCCACCCACCCACCCACCCACCCACCCACCCATCCATACGTCTCATTTCGGAAACGCCTATAATTGTTAAATATACTGTTTTATATTTTTATGTGCAAACACTTATTGTTTGAAAGATAACAAAAACTTTTTAAAATAATAATAATTATCATAATAATAATAATTATCATTATAAAACTGGCACAATTGCGTTATGCTGCAATAATGTCATCTACGTGAAAACTAGTTTCGGCTGATTTCAAATCATTCTCGTATGATTTGCGATCTGTTTAGACACCGGTAACGAAAAGGTGCTGAACCAGGTGCGAGTGCCAATCATTGACCGCAACACCTGCAACAACCGCAACTATTACGGCGGCTCCATCACCAACCTTATGATGTGTGCCGGCTACGCACAGGGTGGCAAAGATTCGTGCCAGGTAAGTCAACTAAATAAAAGGGACTATCGCGTTGTGGAATATGTTTTGGTCTTGGCAAACATTGTATATATCCGAGGTTCCACATACCCTGTTCATGAGCATGAGGAATTGCGACAAACAGAACTGTGTAGAATTAATGCGGATTTCATTGTTGATCTCATAAACAGTTTTGCTATGTACATATATATATATATATATATATATATATATGTGTGTGTGTGTGTGTGTGTGTATGTGTGTGTGTGTGTGTGCGTGCGTGCGTGCGTGCGTGCGTGCGTCTGTGTGTGGTCCATATAGCAAGACACCACTGCAGAGGAATAGCCGAATTTCCATTGAGTTACTCTTACGTGTGTAATTGTCGTTAGGCTACTAGTAAACGTCAACTTACAGGGGAAATGAGAGTTAAATTAATGTGTGGAATAGTTTGTCATTTCTTGGTTATGGATGACTTTTGTATTTGCTAGCAAGATTTAAGACGATTCGACAGGAATACCTTCCATAGAAACGGTTCCCAGTGTCTGGGAAGACGGCAATATAGCTTTATGTAAGTGTGATCCTTACAGTGTGTTGTCGTCTTCCTTGCCCCGGACACGAACTACATGGAGTGACTGCTGCGGCGACGGCCTAATACGACGACGACTGGACGTTGCATCATAGGTCTGTATTCACAGTAACAGCAATGTTAGTTCTGTGGCCCGTATATACCCCAAGGTCCCAAGGCGTTCCCATAAGCAGCTAATCTGCAGCTATTATACCACCGCGCATAGATCATTGCCTACCACATTCTTCCTTGTTTATGAGGTTTTGACGCCTACCACATTCTTCCCCTTATGATGTTTTTGATGCTTACCACATTCCCCCCTTTTAAGAATCCTTACTTTATACAAAACAATTGATTAACACTTTCAAAACTAAAAAAGAAATTAAGTAACATTATCTCCTATACTAAACATTATAATAAAAACATTACATTATAGTTAAACAAAAACATTACATTACAGTTAAGCATAATTATAGATGTGCAATGTCACATGACGTCAATGTCATATATAATGTCACTAATTGTCAATCATCTCGCTGGTGAGGCACTATAATTGTCCATCTATAGCACGGTATTGTTCGCACAAATTCCTATATGTACAACGCCATACAACGTCAATATCATATATATTACTTGTCAAGTCATGTGAAACAAAACAGTAGTCATTGCAGACAAAAACCATAAATTATCAGTAAAAACCATAATCTTTACACGTAAATGCCCATTGACGCACGGTATAAAAACAAGTTTGTAAGTATAGTTGCCCTATGCGACACGTGGCGCCCATGGGATCTGTAAGTAAGTTCGCGCCTGCGCATAACACGAAAATGCGTTGGTGAGTGCTCGTTCCGGGGCACTGCACGAATTGTACGAGAATTCTATCAGGCCCGGAATAGAGCGTGTGTCGGTGGGCGAATTTACTGACAAAAATATAACGAACGCGATAAATTCGTAAAAAAATGTATCTCAAAACACAAGCGTAAAAACGTATGGTTTTCCTACTACGCCCGTAGTTTTCGAGGTTTCGAGGCTATATTTGGCGGAGATAGATCGTAGAAATTGGTGGTGTAAAAAAGTGGATAAACAAGTGGAATTACTGATTGATAAGTATTATTTTTGCCTTAATATCATTCATAAAGTTGCAATAAACATATATTGAGTAGCAGTTGTGCTTAAAGTTAGTTAGTTAAAGTATTTTAGAACACCTTAGTATAGTGAGTGATAATAGGGTAACTCAGTTAGGCGGCTTAGCCTTCGATAAGTTGTAAACAAGATTTAACAAACCTGATTATGTGGTAGAATATATAAGAGATAAAGTAACAACCATCAAACTACTTACATAAGATAATATCTGTGTAAGCCAGTACTTGGTATATATTTTGGTTAGGTAGCATTGTTGTTAAAATTAAGCAAGGGCGATAGTCGGGCGGCGTAACCTAAATAAATAAAGCAGCCTAACATAACGTAATTGATTGTATTTAAATTAGGTCACTACCGGTGATGTTAGCGTTCGTGTTAGGATAAATAGTCGCTGTTTAATTGAAATTTGTAACTAAAGTGTGCTGTAGTACACAGGAAACAGTCTTTATAAAGACTAAGTTAGTTAAGTTATTAAATAAATTCTGATCGGGATATGGCGCCTTGCAAGCGGCAAGTCAAGGCAAAGCGACACTTGGTGTGCGATCACTGCCACAGCTGGGTAGATTTTGCATCGTCCGGGTGTGGAAAGTCATGGGCAGAAACCATGGAGGAAGGATTCACCTTTCAGTGCATTGGATGTTGGAAGGTGGAGTGTTTGCAGAAGGAGATAGTTAGGTTGACAGATATTGTGAAGGGAATGGAGATGGGAATTAGCAAGGAGGCAGGTCGAATGGAGAGAGACGACAGGGAGAGAGGTGAGGATACTGCAAGACTGAAGGAGAATAGCAGTGGCAAGAAAACTGAGGAAAGGAGATTGAGAGGAGAGAAGGTGATTGGAGGGGAAGAAATTGGAAAATCGACAACAGAAAACGTGACAAGCGTGAAGGTGACAGGGAAGAAAGTGACCGTAGAGAAGGAGGGAGGGAAGATGGAACGGGAGAGGAGAGAGGAAAATGAGACGGGACGAAAGAAGAAGGGACGAAGGGAAGTGAGAGCAAATGTGATAGAAGAGAAGTCGATAAAAGGGACGCTGACAGGAGGAAAGGTGACAAGAGAAAAAGCGACAGGAAAGAATGGATCGGAAGAGTATGTGACAGGAGAGAAGACGGCAGGGGGGAAAGACAACAACCAGACAGATGCAAACCGAAGAAGGAGCTATTCTAAGGCAGTGATTGAGGGGGCAATGAGGAAAGAGAGGGTGTTTGTGGGTGACTCCATTATAAGAAAGACGGACAAGACACTGAGCGAGGGGAAGGACATCGTTGTTTGTTTACCGGGGGCTAGGATTGAACATGTAACTGACAGGGTAGAGAAGGTATTGGGACATGGCAAGGGGGGGTCTATACTGGTACATGTAGGAACAAATAATGCAGACAGGGAGGGAACAACTGCGATAGTACAGAAGTATAGACAGTTAGTGAGGAAGCTAAAGAAGACGAAAGTCGAACAGGTTATTTTGTCAGGAATTTTGCCAGTAATGGGAGGAAGGGGGGCAACGTATAGAAACTGCAAGAGGATGGCGATCAATGCACTAGCTGAGCAGATGTGTGAAGAAGAGGGGGTGGGATTCACAGATTTATGGGGATACTTTGTTGGGAGGGAAGATATGTACATGAGAGATGGCCTCCATCTTAGTGGAAAGGGGGCAGCAGTTTTCTCAGAGAATCTGCTGCAATCTGTTGACAGTGGGACAGGTTGCATCTATTTAAACTAGATTCGCAGGGGGGACTCACAGAAAAGCCTGAAAATGGAGGCATAGATAAAGACAGCACAAATAAATCAACAAATAACAGTCTGGAAAACTCTTCTGAAGCTGGATATAAATGTGTTTGTTTAAATGCAAGGAGTATAGTAAACAAAAGAAATGAACTAAACATTATGGTAGAAGATATTGACCCTCACATAATAGGTATAACCGAATCCTGGACCACCACTGATATATCAGATGCTGAATTGGGACTGACAGGATATGTAATGTTTAGAAAAGATAGAATAGGAAGAAAGGGAGGTGGAGTTATTTTATATATTAAAGAATCTATTCAGGCTTATGAAATAAAATTAGAAAGAGAAGCAGATTGCGAAGAAGCTGTTTGGTGTAACATAGTTACAGGAAACTCAACGTTAACAGATGGGTTAGTTTATCGAAGTCCAAACATAAGCACAGAAGAGAATGAAAAAATACAAAACGCTGTAAGGGAAGTAAGCAAACGGGACTGTATTATTATGGGGGATTTTAACCATGGGCATATACAATGGAAATCTCTACAGAGTATGGGGAGAGAGGACCACAAGTTTTTAGTTTTAGTTCAAGATACATTCCTTTCTCAACATGTGCTAGAACCAACCAGGGGTGAGAATGTGTTAGACATAGTTTTGTCCTCACAGAATGAATTAGTTGACAATGTCAAGATATGTGAGCCACTGGGGAGTAGCGATCACAACCAGATACATTTTACCATCAAAGTAAAATCAGAAAGGAATAGCAAAAAGCAGTATAGGAGAAATTTCCACAAAGGAAGGTATAAGGACATGAGGAAATATTTAGCAAAGATAGACTGGAATAAGACACTGAAAAATAAGACGGCAACAGAATGATGGAATATATTAAAGAGTGAAATTAAGTGCATAATCGATAAATTTGTACCCTTCAAAAAACAAGGAAAACGGTCCAAAAAGAAACACTTATCGAAAGAAGCCATTAGAAAAATTAAGTATAAACAAATGATGTGGAAGTCATATAGATGTACTGGAAATGATGAAGACTACAACAATTATAAAGAAGCACTTAACCAAGCTACAGCTGAAATTAGAAATTCAAAGAGAAGCTATGAACAACAATTAGCTAGTAATATAAAACATGACAGCACGAGTTTTTATGCGTATGTTCGAAGCAAACAGAAAGTTCAAGATAAGGTCGGTCCTCTAGAAGATAGTGCTGGAAATATAATATCCGAGGGATTCATAATGGCAGAAGACCTGAATGAGTACTTTAGTTCAGTGTTTACCAGGGAAGATATTAGTTCACTGCCAATACCAGAGGCTAAGTTCAAGGGGGCAGATTCAGACTATTTAGGACAATTAATTGTAACCCCGGAAATGGTAGCTAAGAAAATAAGGGCTATGAAGGATAATAAATCACCTGGAGTGGATGGTATTACACCCAAACTACTATTGGAAATTGTAGAACAAATTAGCATACCACTTGCAACAGTTTTCAACTTGTCATTAGAAGAGGGAGTGGTTCCTTTAGAATGGAAAGAAGCAAACATTATACCGTTATTCAAAAAAGTTCGAGAAACAAGTCGGAGAACTATAGACCAGTGAGTTTAACATCAGTGATTTGTAAATTATTAGAAAGACTAATTAAAGATCACATGGTGGATTTTCTTGTTAAACAAAACTTGATAAACCCATCTCAACATGGTTTTTTTAAAGCGAGGTCATGCTTAACAAATATGTTATGTTTTTTGGAAGACATCACTAAGTGGGTAGATGAGAGATCACCAGTAGATATCGTCTACTTAGATTTTCAAAAAGCTTTTGACAAAGTACCACATCAAAGATTACTGCTTAAACTAAAGGCCCATGGCATAGGAAATGGTATAATAAACTGGATAGAACAATGGCTGATTGACAGAAGACAACGTGTAGTAGTTGATGGGGAGGCTTCAAACTGGAAATCGGTATTGAGTGGGGTACCACAGGGATCAGTATTAGGTCCTATATTATTCTTAATATACATCAACGATTTGGATGATGAAATAACAAGCAAGGTGTTGAAATTTGCGGATGATACAAAAGTGTTTAGAAGGATTAAAAGTGATGGAGATAGACAGCATTTACAAGATGATCTTGACAGGTTGATCAAATGGTCTGAAAAGTGGCAAATGATGTTCAATTTTGGGAAATGTAAATGCCTCCACATAGGACATGGGAACGAAGAGGTAGAATATACAATGGGGGGTACTTTACTAAGTACTACTGTAAAAGAAAAGGACTTAGGGTTAACCGTTAATGCTGATATGAAGATTTCAGAGCAGTGCGGAATTGCAGCTTCAAAGGGAAATAAAATCCTTGGATTAATTAGGCGAAACATAACATATAAGGAAAAAGAGCTAATAATACCGCTGTACAAAACAATAGTTAGGCCTCATTTAGAATATTGTATTCAAGCGTGGAGGCCATATCGCAGGAAGGACATAGATATGCTAGAAAGAGTGCAGAGGAGAGCAACTAAAATGATACCAAATCTGAGGGATCTTAGTTATGAAATACGCCTAAAAAAATGCGGTTTAACAACACTAGAGACCAGGAGATTGAGAGGAGATCAGATAGAAGTGTTAAAAATATTGAAGGGTTATGAAAATATTGATAGAAATATGTTTTTCTCAGTTAAGAAAGATAGAAGGACTAGAGGACATGATCTTGCATTAGCAAAGGAGCAGAGTAGATTGGATATAAGAAAGTTTTCATTTTCACAAAGGACTGTAAATGAATGGAACAGATTACCTGCTGATTGTGTGGGTGCTAGTAGCGTGAATATGTTTAAAAATAAAATCGACACATACCTCAGACGGGCGGGATACACATAGATAAAAAGGTCGGACTCTCGATAAGCCATGGGCTTCCTTGTCCACCTGCTACCTAGAGTTAATTCTCTGGGTGGCAATCTTGTTAAATCTTTTTAAATCTTGTAGTTTTAAATTTATCAATAAAACCGTAGTGACTACGGCTAAACCGTAGTATACTTGACAGGTATACATATATAATGTGACTGACTGTCTTCTTTCTTGGTTTTCTTGGTGAGAAACTTTTCACGGTACGGCCATGTCCATGTATGCCTACGCAAGTGACACATTAACGTTGCATAGCGCGTGAATGTCTTGTCACATAATGTGCACACGTACTTGGCGCTGCTGCGCCATCTTGCGGACAACTGCATTACATACCTGCATGCACTCTTTGTACAATTGTCGTTCTGTCGGGCATGCACGCGTAACGTCACTTTGGCTGAATACAATCGACGTTTCGTAGTCGCTTTCAGTCCGGTCAGAGGTACCAGTTAGTTCTGAGCAAGGACTCACAAACGTGCGTCGTGCGGACGTGTTGTTGTAGCATCGTCGGAGTCGAGAATACATCCTCGCAGTGGTCGCACGATATATGGTATTTATCTTCACTAGTGCTCGACACTAACAGTTCCCTCAATGACGACGGAGAACCGACCGGTTGAGGATTGTACCCATCCACGGCTTTGCCTTGGATGGTTGTAGTGTAGCTGCACAATTGTCCACCGATAATTCGGTGGTAGGCGCGTAGCTACTGTCCGACTCGTCACTGGCGCCACTTGCGTTTCAGTAACGCTTGTGGCATATCTCGAGTGTTTGCCGATATCTCGAAGGAATTCCCCACAGAACTTGGCTTCTGAGAGCGAGCCGATGAGATCGATCACAGCGGAATGATCGCATCTCTCTGCCAAAGGCAATGCAGTGTCGCCGCCGTGGTCGCATAGCCGATAGTCGGCGCCGTGGTCGCATAGCCGATAGTCGGCGCCGTGGTCGCATAGCCGATAGTCGGCGCCGTGGTCGCATAGCCGATAGTCGGCGCCGTGGTCGCATAGCCGATAGCCGGCGCCGTGGTCGCATAGCCGATAGCCGGCGCCGTGGTCGCATAGCCGATAGTCGGCGCCGTGGTCGCATAGCCGATAGTCGGCGCCGTGGTCGAGTAATGTCAACGAACGTGGTCGAGTAATGTCAACGAACCCCGATTCCGCCGTCCAGTGTAGCTGCGTTCTACCGAGCCGGCCGACACAGTCCGGGTTAGCGCCATTAGACAGCAATGCACCTACCACGTCAGCACCAGAGCATAGGGGCGCATTCTAGTGGCGGATTCAGGCCTGTCATCACAGGACGAGCTACACACAAAGAGCTGACAAGTGCCAGAAGGCGCAACATTAGTCAGTGACATTGACCGTTCTTTCTCATTAGGGATACACGTAGGTAAGCTTCCACGGTTATCAGCTTCTAACGGGATACGTGCATCCTCGTCACTGCTGCTGACAATGTTTAAGATGGCGTGATTAGCATCCATCGAAGCTTTCTTACACGCACATTGATCAGATCTCTTGCTCCTCGCCTTGCTTACAGATCGAAGCAGCTATCACTAAATCCGGTGTAATGTGCTGGTATGATATGGTGCAATGCGCTGGTGTGATCTGTGAGGCTGCGCCAGGTTGCGCATCATTAGTCAGTGGCATTGATCGTTCTCTCTCATCAAGGATACGCGTAGGTAAGCTTACATGGTTACCAGCTTCTAACGGGACACGTGCATCCTCGTCACTGTTGCTGACAATGTTTAAGATAGTGTGATTAGCGTCCCTCGAAGCAATCTTACACGAACACTGATCAGATCTCCCGAATACATCCTCATCATTACTACTGACAATGTCTAAGATGGCGCGATTAGTGTCCCTCGACGCTTTCTGACACGTACACTGGTCAGACCTGTTCAATGCATCCACATCACTACTACACACAACGTTTAAGGTGTGGAGACCAGCGCCTCTCGACGCTTTCTGACACGTACACTGGTCAGATCTCCGGAATGGATCAGATGGCGCCACTCCGGTGAGTGTCACTGGCCAACAGGGAGATCCGTGATATTGTCCTGGGTCACTCATAGATCCCACTGCCATGGGAGAGTGGTGCTCACCGCGCTCTCGCGCGTATGATTTACTCCTACGACGTCGATACGTCCGCGACGGTTTACGATAGTTGGAACAACCAAGTAATAAATGGCCGCAGTCTCCGCCCCATGTAGAGCCAGGTGTTCCCGCGGAGTGGTTACCACAGCATTCACGCGTATATTGGGCACTCCTATGACGTCGTTGTTTCCGTGACATTGTATGATAGTTGGGACAATCAAGGGTTACATGACCGTAGCCACCACAGAAGCAATTTGTCTTAGGTGACGTGCAATCATGTGACTTGTGATCTCTTATCCACAAGTGAAGCAATACATTACGTTGGACAGTAGTCTGTAAAGACTGACTATTTAAGACATTTGCTATAGCATTAGACACTGTGCTTTGTGTAACCTGACATTTCGCAACAGGTGTACTCGTGGTTTGTGATGCAATATCATTTGTTCCAAGATAACAAGTTTGTGAAGCCATAGCATGCGTTTCAATGCGGCCTAGTTGTTGGGGATATTGGCTACCATTGTGCTGTAGTGGCCTCACACCCTCTATCTCCCTACCGTCAGCATGACGACGAGAGAGGGGGCTGGTGTCCACGTTGAGCTATTGCTCTTGTGGGTTTGTGAAGCCGCGTGTGTTGCAACGGTGCTTGATTGTTGTGGATCGTGGTCACCACTGTGATAATGTGGACTCACCCCCTCTCTTTTCTTAGCGTCATTATGACGACGAGAGAGGGGGCTGGTGTCCACGTTGAGCTATTGCCCTTGCGGGTTTGTGGAGCTACGTGTGTTGCAACGGTTCATGATTGTTGTGGATATTGATTACCATTTTGTTACAGTGGACTCGCCTCCTCTCTTTCCATCAGCATGACGATGAGAGAGGGGCGATGGTGTCCACGTTGAGCTACTGCTCATCCTGTCAATCTGACACGGATGATAATGCAGTGAGCTGGTCTAGATGCACAGGGGCAGATGACTTGTGTCGGGAATTAAAATTTGCCTGATCCGAGCTGTGTGGCCATGTTGTCTGTATGATTGGTTCCGTCGTTGACTTTGTCATCAACATGACGTTCGTTGTGATTATATGGTGTTGTCTGCGTTGTTGGTTGTGAATCCATACAATTGGTGTTATTGTACAGCGATTGGTACTGATCAAAGTTACACAGAAGTTGCAGTAATGTCCAGGATGGACATAAACAGTATATAGCAACATATGCTACATCGAAAGTTCTATTATATTTGGGTTTCTTGTGTGGTACGGCGGCCTACGTATCGTGCATCGCAACACTCTGTCACGAACAGTCAGGGTTAGTGGCAAGGTGGTGGGAAAAAAGCAGACCAGTTTAGAAGATCTATACAGGCAATAGGCAGAGAGAAAGGGAAGGAATGTCTCCTCAGACCCTGTACATCCCCTGTTTCCATGTTATAAACTACTTCCTTCTGGCCGCCGCTTTCAACTCCCTCAAGCGTAGGTAAAGGGGACAGAACTCTTAAGGTATATTAATTAGGTTTGTTTGTACTACAACGACAGTGAATCATACGTATACGATGGCGTTAGCGTATCTGTGTAACTATATCACTGTTGGTGTCATTTATTTTTCAATACAAATGTAGAATGAAAATGTTTAATCTTATTTGAAAATTTCCAACATTATAATGAAATCAAATCGCAAATTCAGACCTGTGTTGTGTGCATTTTGTGTGTGTGTGTGTGTGTGTGTGTGTGTGTGTGTGTGTGTGTGTGTGTGTGTGTGTGTGTGTGTGTGTGTGTGTGTGTGTGTGTGTGTGTGTGTGTGTGTTAGGTACTATTGTAAACCACAGTTCTGAAATAATTATTCACATGTAGTGGGATCAGTAATGAGGTGTGCAGCATGTTTCACGGGGAAGTCATGCCCCCACCTTCCCCATTTATTAGTGTTACTACAAACAATGATGTCTGTTGCTGCATTCTGTAATCGCATAGTGACAATTAAGGCTTGTTAATAACTTTACTATAATGTATAATGATGGTGCATATAGTTACATACCTGACCTGCTGACAATGCCTATTGTGCTGTTTTCTTTGCTGACCACCTCAAGTCAGTCTACTTTTCGAACTGCAGTTCTGCGTTGATTTGGACTACGAGATCCCTCTGAAAAGTTTAACTCTTCATTCCAAATGATCACCCTTTCTTCGTCCATTTTAGTCATTAAAGTGCAGATGCCATTGTCTTAACCATTCTTGTTTTTTCTGTCTCATCATTTCTAAATGATATCTAGCACTCTGCGTATTCTATTAACTGCCTGGTGAATATAACATGTGGTCACTCATACCATTTTCAGGGCACATGTTTTTTAGCAGTCAAATCACGTTTTGAAAGAGCATGGCATGGACTCGAACATAGGTCCCCTTGATTGACAGTCTGGTGCTCTAATCTGAGACCACCGTGCCCAACTTACAAACAAAAGTCTACTCATTTTGCCTCTAGAACCAGGAGAGGAAGCCTGGCCCCAAGTCTTGGGTAGCCAAGCTAATGTATACTTTGGGGTTTTTGTGGTGTGTGTGTGTGTGTGTGTGTGTGTGTGTGTGTGTGTGTGTGTGTGTCTGAGTGTGAAATGATCACATAATTGCATACATTAATTCCTTATAGAAGTCTTCTAATTACAGGGGACCTTTGTCTATTAGGGACATATTGCCTAATTCCGTGTCAACATACATCTACACGTATAAGACTGGCATACTGCCTGCAACATAACCTGTCCACAAAAGATAACTGTCTATGTTTCTTAAGTTCCAATGGTTTTATTGTATAGCAGGAGTCAGCAAGAACAGCACTGTTAAAACAAACACATTTCCACTTGACACAGAATGTGCCCCTTAGGAAATGACTAAAAATGTCTTCAAAATACAGAACAAAAATGTGATACCATTAATTAAACTTACTCAACACAACCTAATGAAAACCGCTGGCATTAGATCAGACAGATGATGGTATAAGACAGCGTAACATGTGAACAGTACTGCTGGCATTAGATCAGACAGATGATGGTACAAGACAGCGTAACATGTGAACAGTACTGCTGGCATTAGATCAGACAGATGATGGTACAAGACAGCGTAACATGTGAACAGTACTGCTGGCATTAGATCAGACAGATGATGGTACAAGACAGCGTAACATGTGAACAGTATTGCTGGCATTAGATCAGACAGATGATGGTACAAGACAGCGTAACATGTGATCAGTACTGCTGGCATTAGATCAGACAGATGATGGTACAAGACAGCGTAACATGTGAACAGTACTGCTGGCATTAGATCAGACAGATGATGGTACAAGACAGCGTAACATGTGAACAGTATTGCTGGCATTAGATCAGACAGATGATGGTACAAGACAGCGTAACATGTGAACAGTATTGCTGGCATTAGATCAGACAGATGATGGTACAAGACAGCGTAACATGTGAACAGTATTGCTGGCATTAGATCTGACAGATGACGGTACAAGACAGCATAACATGTGAACAGTATTGCTGGCATTAGATCAGACAGATGATGGTACAAGACAGCGTAACATGTGAACAGTATTGCTGGCATTAGATCAGACAGATGATGGTACAAGACAGCGTAACATGTGATCAGTACTGCTGGCATTAGATCAGACAGATGATGGTACAAGACAGCGTAACATGTGAACAGTACTGCTGGCATTAGATCAGACAGATGATGGTACAAGACAGTGTAACATGTGAACAGTACTGCTGGCATTAGATCAGACAGATGATGGTACAAGACAGCTTAACATGTGAACAGTACTGCTGGCATTAGATCAGACAGATGATGGTACAAGACAGCGTAACATGTGAACAGTACTGCTGGCATTAGATCAGACAGATGATGGTACAAGACAGCGTAACATGTGAACAGTACTGCTGGCATTAGATCAGACAAATGATGGTACAAGACAGCGTAACATGTGAACAGTACTGCTGGCATTAGATCAGACAGATGATGGTACAAGACAGCTTAACATGTGAACAGTACTGCTGGCATTAGATCAGACAGATGATGGTACATGACAGCGTAACATGTGAACAGTACAAACACTTACATGGAATGTAATCAAACTGTACAAAATATGATTCTGCCTCTGATTAGTAGCATTTTCATGAGGCAGTTATTAAGCTAACTATCAGGCAATGTTTCTTCTGACTGTTCGTTTGGTTGCGCGGTGTATTCATCATTGTCTTGGTTACAGAGGGACTGTCGCAGTTGATGAAGTTCTTGACGCAGTCTGCAATATTCACAAAACTTTAAACCATCCAAATGACAAACCACAAAAGCATGAGATCGTTGGCTATTTATTCAAGTTCTGATAAATTAATTTGACAAACAAGGTATATGATATGTTGAGCTGTTGCATCTTTCCGACATATGAGACTTGCCACAGCAACGCGGGGTTTAAGTTGAAAAATTGTGAAATGGTGTTTTATACCTTTTTTGGTTCCACAGGTCATGAGCTTTAAAATTGTACCTCATTTGTTGAAATGTCTTCAGTAGTTTTTGATTTATTGCTGAAATTGAAATACTTTGAGAAACGAAGCCATTATGACTCATATTTCCTATTGTTTTTAATATGTGGGTTCACTTATATTTTATTAGTTTTGGATTGTTTGTTAATGAAAGTAAACTGAACATTGAAAGATGAGACTATAAGGGATACATGTCTGCCCAAATCACAAAGTGGATGGGACATGGCGTAGATAGCTATAGTCAGCTCGTGTACAAAATAAGTGTGTGCGAGTTAATACCCAGTTCATTTTGACGGGTCACATATTATGAATTTTGCTAACTCACAGAAGATGGATAATTTTATTTTACACTTTATATTATTGACAAGTTAGAAACTTACCCAACTTGGGTGGGGGCTGGTGATATGCTTAGCTCCCCAATATTTTGGCAATGGGGTGCAGTTGGAAGTTTTGGCAAGCCTCAAGGGATGTACAGTTGGAATGTTTTGGTGCACTTTCTTTAGAGATAATATGTATCTTGAGAGGTGAAAACAGAATAAGGATTAATTTATTATCACCATACTGAATGCCACATGAGATACGTTATTACCTTGATATTAGATAGATTTGGGTAAAAATTATTACCTGTTGATCTTTGGCTCATAATGATTGCGCACCATGGCTCTGCTGATGTCACACAGCTGCTGCATATTGTAGTGCTGCAAGCAACGACACAATCAGGACGCAACTATCACTGGTCACTCAGTAACTGTTCACTCCCCACAACACAACCAACAGTCCAGGAGTAAGAAGTAAGGAAAGGATGTGGCAGGGGTCTCAACATTCCATCTCCCAGCTATTTTGGAGTCAACCTCACAGCTATTTTGGAGTCAACCTCCCAGCTATTTTGGAGTCAACCTCCCTGCTATTTTGGAGTCAACCTCCCTGCTATTTTGGAGCCAACCGCCAACCTATTTTGGAGCCAACATCCCAGCTATTTTGGAGTCAACCTCCTAGTTATTTTGGAGCCAACGTCCCACCTGTTTTTGAGTTAACCGACCACCTACATGTATTTTGAAGTCAATCTCCCAGCCATTTTAACGTCAACCTCCCAGCTATTTTGAACTCAAACGTCCACCTATTTTGGAGCAAACCTTTCAATTTGAGCCAACATCCCAACTATTTTGGAGTCAAACTCCCATCTACTTTGGAGCAAATGTTCCATCTATTTTAGAGTCAAACTCCCACACGTCTTTCAGCCAACCTTCAAACTATTTTGGAGCCAACATTCTACATATTTTCCCACTATTTTTTGGGGTACATCTCGCACCTCTTTTGTCGACCGACCTCACATTTCCCACCAAGTATGAAGACCAAGCTTCCATCTACTGTCCTTAGAATGTGTCATGGTTCTGTTTACCAAACTACCCTGACTCAAATATACAGTTACCTGGGCCACTCTCTGCAGTAAAGTTAAACAGTGTGAAGAATGATACTACACACAATTAACTTGTTCGCATATCACCGACCACAACGTAACACCTTTTAATGACACCACACAATGTTCATTTTTGAGCTCACACATGCATGGACCCATGCACGCACGCACACACACACACAATGTACTTACTGAAACAACAGTTGCATGTTTTCGAAAGTTAACACAGCCTGTTTCGTCTTCATGAATGGGAATTGCTTTCATCTTGCCAACTGCGTATTTATTCCTAGGGTCATCGCAGTCCCACGGCTTGATGATGATTTCGATGACGTAACGTGGAGCCATGATGCCCTGTGGTTAAAAGTTACAAAACAAAATGTTTTTATGCTAAAACGTATTTGAGAATAATTCGTAACACTAGATATCCATCTCAGAAATCTGCCTAGAGTGGTTTTCTGGAAAGTCACATGAAAAACAGTTTTCTGTTATTCTAGCAAGAAGTATATAAAATTGTGCAAAGAATTAGTTTGACGGAATAAAGACTTAACACTTTTTGTTTAAAATGTAATTTTTTTAATATTTATCAAACAAATAGCTAGGTACACATTCCTGAGTGAACTGGAGCAGTGTGGAGTGAATGAACTTGCCCAAGGTTCGAAACATCACCATGAGGAATCTCTCGGTTGAGAGGGCAGTGCTTTACTCACTATGCTACTGCACCTCACAAATGGCCGAGACTTACACACTGGAACTGCGCGATGCGGTCCTGGTCACACCAACACCGCTTGTATTCACGCAGAGTATGTGGTTTCTGACGTCTCTCACAGCTCACTTTCTTACTGCAACAAAATACATAACAAAATTTAGTAATAATAAATAATAACCAGCTTATATACCCACCCGTGGGGCAACAAACCACTACAGTATTTGTAACTTATTCCCACGGGCCATTTAATTTCTGCTGCTGCCAATTACGGAACTGCATGCAGCAGATGATAATGTTAATAAACATAACTCCACAGTGACTATAATAATCACTGACAACTCAATTTGTACACTGAAAAAAGAACATTAGTCTAAATAGACACCTTTGTGTTTTTGTTTTTAAATACAACGCAATTGCTGCGGGCAGATCAGAGGCCAATTGTTGCTGGCAGATCAGAGGCCAATTGTTGCTAGCAGATCAGAGGCCAATTGCTGCTGGCAGATCAAGGGCCAATTGCTGCTGGCAGATCAAAGGCCAATTGCTGCTGGCAGATCAAAGGCCAAGGAAGTGAAAGATTATTGAAAGAGGCAAGTGGACCTCGGCACCTGGGAGGGGATGCACATACAATGATCCAAAGTTAGCAAAATAATATCTAGATAACGTGTATTCGTATATATCGTTGGTGCAACAGGCTGAGGGCCATAAGTAGGCGCCCACTAGAACCATGCCAGAAGTAGGTGTTGCTACTACGGTGGTTGTGTTGTGGTAACAATACATATAAGTTTAACATTGTTAGAAAACTTAGTATCAAAGTAGTAACTTGTGCAAATGCGATCATTTGCAGAAAGAAATGAATAAAAACAAGAAAAAGAAACTAAATGTTTGCTATTTTTGGCATAACCAATTGAATTGGGTTCACACGGTCAAAAAATAATGTGCACAAAACTATCCGTACACAAATATCTACCACTGTCTATAGCAAGGTACTCATTCATAAAGTGGAATGATCTGGAGCAACGTGGACTGAACAAACTTGTCCACGTTTCAACACGGCAGCACAGGATTAGAACTCGGGTTCTCTCGGTTGAGAGTCCGGTGCTCTAGCCACTATGCCACTGCGCTCCCACAGCCCCAGACTGACAGTGTAGGGCACAGAGGACTATTGACTTTCCCAATGGTGGCCATGTTAACGTTTTGTCAGATTATAAAAAAACTGTATCTAAGACTTTCCCACTGGTGGCTATGTTAACGTTTTGTCAGATTATAAAAAAACTGTGTCTAAGACTTTCCCACTGGTGGCCATGTTAACGTTTTGTCAGATTATAAAAAAACTGTGTCTAAGACTTTCCCACTGGTGGCTATGTTAACGTTTTGTCAGATTATAAAAAAACTGTGTCTAAGACTTTCCCACTGGTGGCTATGTTAACGTTTTGTCAGATTATAAAAAACTGTATCTAAGACTTTCCCACTGGTGGCCATGTTAACGTTTTGTCAGATTATAAAAAAACTGTATCTAAGACAAATCTAAAATTTCTTCAGAGACACTGCCACAATGTCATTGATATGCTGATCAAATTTCATCAAAATCACATACTTCCAGCTCTTTTAAAACGAATGCATGTACACCCACGTATACTATGTAATAAAATGGCACACTTCCAAATATGCGTCATATTCATGGCCAGTAGCTGCTAGCACTCGACTTGCAAATATGCCTTATCTATAGCACTCATTTCCCATAAAAAAGTTTATTTCAAATTTTAAATATCACCATGTTTCTAGATGTTATGTTATTCTGCAACACAACAGAAGGTTAACTGTGGTCTGACCCTGGAGCACACACCTGGAGTCGTAGCTGACGATGCGCGCAATGTCCTCCTCAGAACAGCCCTCGTCCACAATTGGCACAAACTTGACCGTGTAGCGATGTTCTTCAACCGGTGGGTTGTAGCGCTCCATCAGGTCATCCAGAGACACCCTCATGTGGTCTTTCTGAGAAAGACAATCACAAAAGGTTCGAGAAACAAGTTAGAGAACTACAGACCAGTGAGTTTAGTTTAACAACGGTGATTTACAAATTATTAGAAAGACCAATTAAAGATCACATGGTGGATTTTCTTGTTAAACATCATTTGATAAACCCATCTAAATATGGGTTTCTAAAAGCGAGGCCATGCTTAACAAATATGTTGTTTTTTGGAAGATGTCACTAAGTGGGTAGACGAGGGATCACCAGTAGATATCTACTTAGATTTTCTAAAAAGCTTTCGACAAAGTGCCACATCAAAGATTACTGCTTAAACTAAAAGCCCAAGGCATAGGAAACGGGTTAATTAACTGGATAGAAACTGGCTGATTGACAGAAGACAACGGGTAGTAGTTGATGGATTTGGACGATGGTATAACAAAGCAAGGTGTTGAAATGATACAAAAGTGCTTAGAAGGATTAAACGTAACGGAGTTAGACAGTATTTACAATATGATCTTGAAACGTTGATCAAATGGTCTGAAAAGTGGCAAATGTTGTTCAATTTTGGGAAATGTAATTGCCTCCACACAGGACATGGGAACGAAGATGTACAATATTCAGTGGGGTGCACTGTACTAAATACTACTGTAAAAGAAAAGAACTTAGGGTTAACCATTAGTGCTGATATGAAGGTTTCAGAGCAGTGCGGAATTGCAGCTTCAAAGGGAAATCAAACTCTTGGATTAATTAGGTGAAATATAACGTATAAGGAAACACAGCTAATAATACCGCTGTACAAAACAATAGTTAAATATAGCATGTAAAGAAAAAGAACTAATAATACCGCTATGCAAAACAATAGTTAGACCTCATTTAGAATATTGTATACAAGCATGGAGGCCATATCGCAAGAAGGATATAGATTATGCTAGAAAGAGTACAGAGGAGAGCGACTAAAATGATACAAAAACTGAGGGATCTTGGTTACGAAATATGCCTAAAAGAATGTGGTTTAACAACACTACAGACCAGGAGATTGAGAGGAGATCAAATAGAAGTGTTTAAAATATTGAATGGTTATGAATATATTGATAGAAATATTTTTTGTCAGTTAATAAAAATAGAAGTACTAGAGGACATGAAGTTACATTAGTAAAGGAGCAGTGTAGATTAGATATAAGAAAGTTCTCATTTTCACAAGGGACTGTAAATTAATGGAACAGATTATCTGCCGATTGTTGGGATGCTAGTACCATGAATATGTTTAAAAATAAAATCGACACATACCTCAGAAGGTACACGTAGAGAAAAAGGGTTGGACTCTCGATAAGCCAAAAAGCTTCCTTGTCCACCTGCCATCTAGAGTTAATTTTCTCCGTGGCAATTTTGTTAAATGGTAGAACTATATTCACTATAGCCAGAGACCAAGATTGGCAGATGACTGGCCAAGACATGTTGTACTTACGTGGGTGCACCTATACATCTGGCTGCACCTTGCATGAGCTTGATAACATTAGTGGTTTTTATATAAGTTGTGGCTGTCGGATTTTTATATTTAGACGTGATTTGTGAATATACATGGACTACAATTCAATGGACAATTTTATACATGTACAGTATATATGTTTTAAATGGTTTTATGACATTGCATTGTTGAACTGGTTATCAGTCAAGCTTGACGACAATCAGAACTAGTGACACTCCCAACCAGCAGGTTGAAGCAGGTCGGTCGTCACGCTTCAGTGGCAGTGTTGAGTGGCTGTATCTGGTCAAGTATGACAGAACAAGAACAAGCCTTCTTTGCCTACACTGCTTGTCAACTGGCTCAAGGCAAACATTCCAACAAGTCATGTTTGGATGCCAATATGTGGACAGTGTTAAGTGAACTCTGCATTGCTGCGACACTTTCTACCAAGCGCGGCTGCCGAGGTGGACATAAACAACACCAAATATCTACTGTGTTCGGTCACCGACCAATCGCCAGGCACGCAACAAATGAAATGCACACGTCCTCAGAAATACGCAACAACCTGATTACTCTTACCTTACCATCCAATCCTCCGAACTACACAAGCCTTGGTCTTCTTAATTATTATTATTAATTTATTCAACCTCTGTTATCAGAGAAGAAATATTAAAATACACATGTAGATATACATTCACATATGAAAGACACACGATGATAGTAAGACGGCTAGTAGAATGACTAGCGACAATACATACAATGACTTGATATAAAATGTACACTCAGGTCAGTTAAAATAAAGACAAAATAAATTAGAGTGCAATGGTTAAGAGGTGGACTAAAAGATGTTCATGTGAATATGGCTTAGTAAAATTATCGGCGTGCAGGACTTTCCAATTTAAATATTCTATTATATATGGATGACGCATTTTTATTTACAATATCCTGGACCTTATCAATGTTTAGTGCTTTAAGTAAAGCCGTAGTTATTTAGTCCAAGACTGTTTAATTAATTTACCCTGTACAGATTCAAGTCGATGCATTTGGATAGCGGAGTTGCTCATACACTCTAATCCATGTTAATGTGGGTTGACTTGCATTTATAAAGATCCACTTGAACATCAGGAGCAGCTTTTGGGTACAACATACCAGCACTACCAGGCCCATAAAACGATTGTCTACATTTTATTAATCTATTGTTGACATGGTTGGCATTATTACCATCACGATTAAACGCATTACCGAGTATATTAAGTGATTCTTCGTTACATAAACAATTGTCACCAAGCCTCCACTTTGGTTCTTGGTACAAGGGACATTTACCAACAATCATCCACTTCTATTTTTCAACCTCAAATTTGAAACACCATCTTTTGCTGTATGCAACACACATATTAATAAGGTTTTGTAGACTTTGAACGTTTGTAGAGAACAGGGTAATATGTCGGCATAAGCCATAGAATTGAACAGTGTATCACCTATTCTGATGCCTGCATCACAGGCATTCAAGTCCAGTAAAAGTTGATTAATAAAAATGTTAAACAGATATGGCAAGAGAATGCTTTCTTGTTGAGTACCACAAGTTACACAAAAAGATTTACTGTAGGAACCATTCAATTTGACCATAGCCGTCAGCTTGCTGTACCAGTTATACAAGAGTAGCCACTGGTGTACAGGTAGAACATGGATTAACTTGAAAAACAATGATACGTGACACATAGAATCAAAACATTTTTAAGCATCAAGGGCAGCTAAGAACACTGGGCTGTTGTGTGATTTAAAATAAGATGTAACATCATTGAGTAAATTACATGCAAATGTTGTACCTCTGTTCTCCCAGAAACCAAACTGGTTATCATATATATTAGTATCTGGTACAATTAGTGCCTCTACCACCTTGGTGTTTATAGAACTTAGTGTAATTGGCCGATAGTTCTTTGCAATGTTTGGGTTAAGAGTAGATTTCTTTAATACAGGGACAATTAAACTAGTGGTGAATAACGTTGGTATGCATGCTCCGGTTAGCATAACAGTATACAGCGACGCAAGCAGTGAACACAGTGATGGGGATTTGCCATAAATAGGATGTTCAGCAGTTATGCCATCGAGTCCATGAGATATCCCCTTATGAAGGTTGAGTATAAGCTTGTCTACTTGCTCCTGATCCACAGTTTGTGTATCCACCGTATAACAATCATCATTAAAATATTGCTCCACCATTTCCTTATCACGCTTTTGTTCATCAGTGCTGTCTGGTAAGGCTCCATTAATCACACGGTCAATTACTGTGCACCCTACCATGGCACATAATAGAACTATCCCATTCTAAGCGAAAGCCCAGGCAAGCTGAGCGGAAGTGGCGACTAACAAAGCTGCAGATTCATAGAGAAATCTACACTGGACAACGTGAAACTTACAAACAGCAAATACAGCCTGTGAAAGCCAAATTCTACACAACGAAAATTGATGAATATGCACATAACAACAAAGTACTGTTCAGAATCATGGATGACCTGATGAAAAGAAAAGCTGCTCCCAAAAACTTTTGCTCCAAAAGCATGTGCACTGTGAACAGTCTTGCACAGTCAGTGGGTTTCCGGGCATCACCGCAGATGGGGTCCTCTCATTAGTAAGGAAGTGTCCAACAAAATCAAACCCGTTTGATCCACTTCCAACCTCACTCATGAAAGCTAACATTGACACTCTTGGGCCGACATTAGCCACCATCATCAACATGTTCAACAAGTCGGGGTCCATGCCAGCCAACCTCAAATATACCGTGATCACACTTCTACTGAAGAAACCAAACCTGGATTCAGACTCGGCGAACAACTACCGGCCTACATCAAACGTGTTATTTGTTTCAAAGATATTGGAGCGTCACGTAGCAGTCTAACTTCGCCAGCTTCTAGACATCAACAACTTTCTGGATATTTTTTAAAGCACTGAGACAGCATTGGTGCACATTCAGAATGATCATCTCCATTCCCCTGACAGAAGGAAAGGTGTGCTGGCAGTACTGCTCGACATGAGTGTGGCGTTTGACACCGTTGACCACTTGATGCTAATCAACCAGCCGCACCGCAGGCATTGAAGGCATTGCACTGAAATGACTAGAGTCATACATGTCGAACCGGACTCGGGCAGTGAGCCCTGGTGGCCACAACTTACAAAGAATGTTAATCAAACCTGGCATCCCTCAAGGGTCTATGCTGGGGCCAATCCTCTTCTCCATCTACACTCAGTCACTGGGTGCTATCTTCAGAAAGGATAAGCTACAATACCATCTTTATGCAGATGACATCCAGTTGAATGAAACACGGGACGGAGGACCCACCGATGTGGTTGATTGCATCAAGCGATGCATTGGAGAAGGGAGACAGTGGATGTCAGACCACAATCTCCTGCTGAAAGACGACAAGACTGAGGCTATTATCATCATGGCACCAAATCGTAAACACCTACAAGAGTTTCGTGTGCTAGTGTATGCGGAAGTAACATTGCTCCATCACCGACCATCCTCAATATCGGGATTACGATCGACTGCGGATTAACAATGTCGTCCCACGTGTCGCGCATGTGCAAGTCAGCGTATTACCATCTTTACGTAATCTCATGGATAAGACATCGTATCACTAATGATGCGTGTAAGACACTAGTCAACATCGTTGTGATATCACGGCTGGATTACAGTAACGCGGTGTTGTACGGCATCATGGAGGCACTAGTGAACAAGCTGCAGATGGTGCAGAATTCGACAGCCAGACTGATCGCAAGAAAACGAAAGCACCAGCACATAACTCCCACCTTGATCGAGTTGCACTGGCTTCCAGTTCGCTGGCGTATCAAGTATAAACTACTGGTCCTTGTGTTTATTGCCTTGCATGGCTATGGGCCTGCACTAGCATATATTCGTGATGTTGTAACATCCTATTCGTCCACCCGCAACCTCCGATCTGCTGATCTGCGCCCACCCGCAACCTCCGATCTGCTGGTAGTTCCATGCTACAACCTAGAAGGCTACAGCAGGCGGGCTTTCTCTGTGGCTGGATCGACACTCTGGACGCTTTGCCAGACAGTCTGACCAGATTTAAGACTCTCCTTAAAACTCAATAATTATTTAAACTGGCTTACTTCCACTAAAGAAGAGTGCTGTAGGACACTTTTTATGAACTTGTGGTTTATTAACTTTTTTAATTAATTAATTTATTGATGTTATTATTAATATATCATGTATTTTACTCAATTTTTTACATATAACTATTTCTGTATTTATCTTAGCATTTTCAAAACTATGTCATGCATGTTAATTATTTAAATATAGTCTTTTTAAATTTTAATATAATATTATTTTTTACCAGGATTACATATTTCTTAAACATTCCTTATAATTCCAAGTGCATGTTATAATGTGTTTACGTGCCTATAAACTGGCTAGTCCTGGATATATGGTGCTTTAGAAATGTTGGTAAATAACAATAATAATTACAACTGACAAGACAGGTGGAATTTAGAGGGGGGCAGCTGGCTACTAGAATAACTAGTAGTTCCAAGTCTAGGGGACCACTTTAATAACTATTATTGGTACAACTGGTAGTGAAACAAATCAGCTGGATCAGTATTAATTTTTAAATATGGCTAAAATAAAACTGGTTTGAACAAAATAAAATCGCCAATAATGGCTGTGATTGATGTGAACGGCACACTTTTGAATAATTCTGGCAAAAAACTATTTCTGGCTAAGGGCCTGCCACTAGGTCATCCACTTGTAAAACTTGCTGCAACTGAATACTCCCACACACCAACCAGTCTTTCTGTCTATTAACAATCTACCATGATGCGTAGTGCCCCACCTGTACAATGAACAAATTAACAGGCAAACAATGAACATATGCTGACTGATTGTCAATTGTTTGTATAACATGACATTTTTATATGTTAATTTTACTCAGTTAAGCACATGCAGTTATTGGTATACAGGGGTGTATGACTAAATGAGTAGCTCCCTGAATAATAAACTGTGTTTGAAAATTCTACCATTTAGACAGGCAGACAACCAGTAAAGCGTATTTAAATTAGTGTTATGTTTGGATAATTGTATTTGCAGGATTAGTAAAAATTATGTGCAAGTGCAACTTTTTAATGCTGTGCAACATCTATAAAATCATTCATATTGGCTAAGGTAAGCTAGCAGTCCATTTATTTCAGGTACAAATTATGTTCAGAAAAAGTTGTTTACCTGAAACTGTGTAAGGTAAAAGCCATTTACCGTCCCATCATCTAAGATGCCTAAGTAAACGGTACCGCCGCATTCGTTGTTCAGAAAGCCATTCAAACACCTACAAGAAAACAGACGGATCAAATAAATAAAGTTTATTTGGTTACTTAGTTACAGTGTTATTACATTTATGAACGTAATTATGGTGCCATCATGTAACTCTGTAATTCTTTAGAAATCCCAAAGGGCTTATTACGAGAACCACCTGTAATTAGGTATTGCAATCATTGTACAAATATTTTAGACTTGGCACAAATAAAACAATGACAACCAGGTGTCGTAATCCAATATAACCTAACACACTCTAACAATGTGAGGCAAAGTGATAATTGAACAGTATCTAGTGTGCATTGGAGAATGTTTGTCAAATGAGTATCTGTCATAAAACGAAACTATGAAGGCATATATAACACATACAATATATAGTATAATACAGACATAGACACAGTGCCATGCAAATAATACAAGATAACTTGGAGCAAGGTACAGGGTAATGATTGATTTTTTATATTCTCATTTTACTTTTATCATTGCGAAAACAACATTAAAGCAAGATGCTAACAACAGTAGCAGTATAAATAATAAATGTCAAGGTAAATTAAATTACAAATGTCATCCAACGATGTACGCATCCACTGTGAATGTACAGTTACATAAGCTCAACTAAGTCCTGCAACTTACAGACCTGGGTTCAACTCTGAATTTATAAAAGCATTGTGTGAATTTGAGTTTAATTGAAACAAATCAATAATTAGCAAACAGATGAGCAGAAATACTTGTCACAAAATAAAATCTTCATAAACATGCAAGTTTAATTCTGTAATAATACTAATTTTCAAACCAAACCAACAATCATTGACAATAGTTTGGGAAATCGACTGCCCCCAAAGCCAGTCGATGGCGCCACTGATAAACTATCCCATGATACAATTGTAATATCACTGCATTAGTTACGACACTATCACAAAACTAATACTGCAATTTAATAATACAAATATTGCAATACTTTTGCAATATTTAGTTAAACTACCCCCAATACTCACTCCTATAGCATTCATTTGGAAGTACTTGCTCAGTGAAACAATACAAGATTAGCAAGCCAATTACTCCCTGTTGCCTTGGTGAGGCCTGAAACCAGGCCCTTTGTGTGTTAGCCTGGTACTCCAGTAGGGCACTCCAATATAACAACAGGCAATAGTTGACTGGCTAATCAATGAGCTGGTATTTTCTAAAGCCACTTATCTCCCTACTTGTCTTTCAATGTTGTCTGAATAACACCTTTGACATTGTCTGTACATATAATAATAACACCAGGTTCTACTGCTAAACAGTGCTAGAATTTTGTTTTTATTACCATTACAGAGACAATGCAGTGTATATACATATATATATATAATTAATTAAGTAATATTGTACTTTTTTTAATTGAAATTGAATAAAAATTAATTGAACTGATCCTTTTCCCAAAAACAGTAGTAGTATAAATAATAGCACTAAAATAATAAACGTCAAGGTAAATTTAATTAAATTACAAACGTCATACAACAAATGTCATACAACGATGTACGCATCCACTGTGAACGTACAGTTATATAAGCTCAACTAAGTCCTGCAATTTACAGACCTGGGTTCAACTCTGAATTGATAAAAACATTATGTGAATTTGAATTTAATTGAAACAAATCAATAATTGGCAAACAGATGAGCAGAAATACTTGTCACAAAATAAAATCTTCATAAACGTGCAAGTTTCATTCTGTAACAATACTAATTTTCAAACCAAACATCAACACTCATCAACAATGCAGTGTATATATATATTGTTAATTAAGTAATATTGCTAATTTTTGAATTGAAATTGAATAAAAATGAATTGAATTGATCCTTTTTCTCATCACATCGAATTGGAATCATTTGGAATGTATGTCTTCTTAATAAAAAACTTGTCAATTGGAATTGAAACTGAGTCAATAACCCAAGGTCTGATTCTAAATGTTTTAGGTACAGTGTCTAAATCATGACCGGTGACTAGTGGTCTAACTACTAGTAACTAGTACTACTTGGTATCTGCTACACATGCAAATCATGCATATTAGAACATTGGTCATCTTGAATGAACCTGACATTCAAAATACAGTGCTACAAGATCTCAACATTTATATGATAATGGATTAAAAAACTAAATCTAACTCAATTAATCCAATATTAAGGATCATCTCAGAACGTTGATGTCTTACCACAGATGAAATAACTTTCATCTGGCCTCTGCCCCCCCCCCCCTCCCCACTGCCATGGTGAAAGTTTGTAAACATTGATATACATTAAATTAAAAATCATCTGAGACTATAAATACCTTTCGTAAAAACTAGACTTATTTATTTGAAATTGCCCACCCACCCTAACCTTTGGCGGTCCCTTGCTCTAATGACAACACCTGCTTGTCCCTGATAACGATTTTGCCCAATGATTTTT
The DNA here is from genome assembly GCA_963995525.1 of Escarpia spicata. Taxonomy (NCBI): domain Eukaryota; kingdom Metazoa; phylum Annelida; class Polychaeta; order Sabellida; family Siboglinidae; genus Escarpia; species Escarpia spicata. The sequence continues at coordinate 8,402,221 of OZ023214.1, read as the reverse complement.
GTATGTTGTGCCTCTGAGCTCAGATTCCTGTGGATTTAGGTGCTATAGAAGTTTGTCATTATTATTATATAGTTATATCAATACATTAAAAATATTGGTTGATCTACGTTGATTCACATTCTATCATCCGCAGAAATATAGTATTAACTGATAAACATTTACTCTTATTTAATGTTATATTTTACAGTTAGCCTGAGAACCAATCATCATCTTTACCTGGATTTGAGGTAAAGCCGCCTACAGACAAACACTTCAAAGCAGGCCTTGGGTAATAGTAACAGGTTGAGCAAAAACTCTATGTAAATAATAAAATAGGAAGAAATGTAATAGTAATTGACCTATTACTTTTATATATCTATTGAATATTTCAATGGTTGCTTCCCCCTTGTTAACTTCAGCATGGCCCTCATTAAGTTTTACCGTAGAATTTAAATGTTATGAGCGTTTATATAGCAAGAGACACTGGAACAGAATAACTGCTGCATTGACTAAAGTGACTAAACTGGGCTTTCACTGCTTTGAAGTCAGTTCTGCCAAGTGCCAAGTTGCCAACTATGGTACCCTTTTCAAGTAAGCCTATGGGTTTAGTGACTGCCTCTAATGTAACTGCCTCTGAGCTGTCATGAGGGTTGCAAAATTTGCAGCCACCTCATGGCACCTGTGTAATGAAGACTAATCACGATGGCATAAAACGAAATGGTCCAATGATTTTCTCCATGTGCAGAGAGGTACGATAGTCCGAAGTGTAAAATACCAACATCTGAAGCGAGACGAAACTGTCTCTGAACCCCCCAAACAAAAGTAACCTAGCCAAATATCTGACATCATTGTTCTGAGATGATCCCTTAGTGTATCAAAATATGGTGCACTTAGAAGAGTAGTATGTACATACTTTGACACAGGGCCACGTGTTCGTCTGTCTGAGTTCTCAATCTGTGTCCAAGGGGGGATTTCTTCCTCTGACAAGTTCTTGTGACCTTTGAACTCGTGTGTGAGATCTTCATCAAAAGGTACTGAGGATCCGCTGACATAGTAGCAACAAGTCTTTGAACACGATGCGATGTTGTCATCTACACTTTTTGATGCTGGGTCCATCACTCCTACAAATGTCAAAGAACCTTCTGCAATCATGATCACCAGAGGCTTAGAAAGAGACCCATCTGCTCATCTTCAAGACTGGCAGATGACTGGCCAAGACTGGTAATTACAACTGACAAGACAGGTGGAATTAGAGGGGCCAGATGGCCACTAGATTAACTAACAGTTCCAAGTCTAGAGGCCCACATTAATTACTATCGTTTGCACAAGTGGTAGTGAAACAAATCAAATAGGTCAGTATTAATAAAATAAATGGCTCAAATGACACTGGTTTGTCATCGAAAAAACTCAACTGGCCAACAACGGTTGTGATTGACATGAATGGCCTCCACACAAGCCATTTACGTGCTAACAGGCACACTTTTGTTAATTCATGACTGGCAAACAATTATTTCTAGCTATCATCAGGGCAAGTTCACAGTTGTAGAAAAAGAGACTGAACTGGAAGGATCACAGTCCATCAGGACTCTTCATTGTTTACCACTGTGGACCACTGGCAAGAAAGACATAGATATGCTAGAAAGAGTACAGAGGAGAGCAACTAAAATGATACCAAAACTGAGAGATCTTAGTTACAAAATATGGCTAAAAGAATGTGGTTTGATAACACTAGAGACCAGGAGATTGAGAGGAGATCAGATAGAAGTTTTTAAAATATTGAATGTTTATGAAAATATAGATAGAAATATTTTTTGTCAGTTAAGAAAGATAGGACTATGGAACATAAAGTTACATTAGTAAAGGAGCAGTGTAGATTAGATATAAGAAAGTTCTAATTTTCACAAAGGACTGTAAATGACTGAAACAAATTATCTGCTGATTATGTGGGTGCTTGTAGAGTGAATAAGTTTAAAAATTAAATTGACACGTACCTCAGAAGGGCGGGATAGTCCAGACCTGGGGCCGGGTACATTCTTATGAGTACAAGTACGAGTAATTTGACGATGGATGAGTACGAGTACATTGCTAAAAGCTGAGTACGAGTACAAGCACGAGTACATTCTCACGAGTATGAGTAAAAGCATAAGTACATTTTTTTAAATATAAAATAATAACATATTTTAAAATTATTACTTAATCTAATTTATATAACTCAGCACAAGTGAATATGTAATGGCAGTTGATCAATGTTTTATGAGGAAAACTAATAAAACCTCTATTTCATCAACAATTTAATTCACTTCATTGGCATTCATTTCAGTAGCATCGTATGATCTTATCATCTATTTGCCATTGCACCGAATGAACATGAGTTGTTCACAGGTTTAGTCTTTCAGGCTACACTGTTCAGGGCAGAATACTTTCTCGGCTATGCTAAATACCCTTTCAACTAGGGCTGATGAGGCTGGAATGCTGAGATGGTGAGGGACCAACTGAGCCAGAGTTGGAAAACTCAGAACTGCAGTGGGTCACTGTGACAATCTGTACATGGCTGACTGAGGTATCCGTTCACCTCACGTTCATCTGCTGATGTTATATGTTTGCAATTAATTTTTTTCTGATCGTAGACTACTAGTTGTTGAGTGGGTTAGCACATGTCCACATAACAGGCTCAGCATCCCCTTTGGACTTTTTAGTCAGGCAGCTGGCATGGGATTATACTAGTGTAGGAGACAGCCTGACTTGAACCACCTTACTTCTACAGAGGAAGACTGGCAGTTCTTGTTCTTAGCAGTTAGCACAGTCAGCCAGTGCCAAGTGGCATGGTCTCCATACTACATCAAAACTGGTGGGTTAACTGCTAACTGACTCTTTACAGCTTAATTAAACAAACAGGTTTATGGCCTGAACTGCTAGCCTACAATTATTGTTTGCTTAACAGGGTGTTTCTGACTGGGAAAAGATGCTGCCTGTTGCCATGTTTGGGTATCATAGTAATTGTTATCAGAGAATGAGGATGTACTGGGACTCGTAATGTACTTATAAAACCTGAGTACAATGAGTACGAGTACGAGTCCATGACCCATAAGTTTCATGAGTACGAGTACTTCAAAAATGTACTCGAGTACACGAGTACATGAGTAATGAGTACTTCGACCCCAGGTCTGCGGGATACACACAGATAAAAAAGGTTGGACTCTCGATAAGCCAAAAGGCTTCCTTGTCCACCAGTCATCTAAAGTTAATTCTTTGGGTGACAATCTTGTTAAATCTTGTTAAATTTTTACGTCCATCAAACAATGTTGGTTTTATACTAATAGCAAATGTGTAAAGCAGAGATTTTTCAAAACATCCAACTTAACACAGTTTTAATTATGATACATATATAATTAATATCAAATCCTGGTTTTAACTTTACATTAGGGGACTAACAAATATTTCATATAGTCTGTCTATCATACTGAGAACCACATCAGCCTTAAATTATTTGGGAGAACTGGGGGGACAGGAGGCAAGGGGGGTTTGGGAGGGCTGAGGCCCAAATGGATTTGTTTAGTGAGCCTCAAGGTGGTTTTTAATTTTTAGAGCCTCAAGGGAGGTTTTGGAGAACCTCTGGGGTACAATAGGAGGTTTTTGGAGAGTTTCAAGGTGGGGTTTTTTGAAAAATAAAAAAATATTTTTCTGTAAATATTTATAATAAATATACCTGAACTGAAGTCATTTCAATAAAACAGCTATCTACTGATTAGCTTGATGGATTTACTTATTTACTGTTAAATTACAATTCAAGCAAATACTAATTAATGCTACTTCAATAATAATGAAGGTTATAATCACCAGCTATTAGGGTTAAGTAAATTGATTTTCAAACCTTGAATTTTATGATTATCATGCAATTTATTATTAGTAGTATCACATATAATTACAGTAATTAAATAACAACGACATTATAAAAAGACACATAACATTGACAAAGCCAATATCCAAGGCCTGACAAACACTCGTTAGAAATAACCTAAGACTCAACAAAGTGTTTTCAGAAAAGCTAATATTAATACATTAATAATAATTATTGTTAACACATAATACTATTTATTACTAGCCTATATTTCATGACGTTACCTAAAAAGCGCTAAAAAATATGCGACCGGCAACTACTTTGTTATTGTCGCATTAATAAACCGACACATGTTACCCGCTTTACTAGAGGCACTAACTCTATTATCGAAATCAATAATATAACCTATTATGAGCGTAATCCTGTAATCTCATTTCCCGGTGACGGACCGGCTTTGCCTTTGCTCGACGAAGCCTCGAAGGGAGCCATCCAGATAAAAACAAAGATGCGCTAAGCCTGAACATACGTATCACTACTGACTACATGATCGAGTAAGTCAACTTTCTCATGTGTAATTCCGCACAGTAAAGCTTCTTACAGAAGAAGCCGATGTCAATATGTTCTTACAGAAAATATACGGATACGCAACTACCCACAAACTTACCATATTATCGCCCACGGCCACTAGGTTTCGGTGGTTTTGTTGACGAGTCGCCCGATGGCACTAACTTATTAGGACGTGTAGACTGTTAATTGGAACGCTTTAACAACACAACTCTACTTACCACGACTTTCAGAGAGCCCACAAAACGTGTCGCCAATACTGAAATAGCCGAATATAGGCAATGGCCAATCACCAATGTCGCCAAAACTGAAATAACGCCGATGTTGGATCAATGCGCGATGTGGTCTACGCCGGTGCAGACGGTATGACTAAAAGGCCTAAAAGGCGCACGACCACGAACTGTGCGCTTCGCCGACTCTGTTCTGCTAAGAGCTGCATGCACATCAACTACAACGTTGACAACATTGTCGGCGAGTATCTGACTCGGTTTGCCATGCTGCTTCATCGTGACTTTCAGTTTAGCTGCTAAACTATGCAGTCACCATGCAGGTTCATGGGTATGATCAGTGCTCACGCGCACTTTACTCAAATGCTTACCCCTGAGTACATTTCCACCGCATACCACCACTGTTTTTGTTGACTTCTTCGTGTACATGTAGCCAGCATAACACAATTTCTGTCCGCCTTTGCAGTGTTTCCCCTGGGTGAAATGATGGGTGAGGTGGTAGGGGGTGGGGTATGCGAGCGCCGCAGGCGTGAAACGTGTTTTAACGTTTACTCTTGAATATATTGGAGAAAATATATAATAACAAGACACTACTTGTAAATGTAGTAATCATGATTGTTTCATCATGTTGAGGTGTGGTTTCCATTTTATTACTTCCACTCAGTAGAGGTGTGGTTTCCACTTGACCACTGCACTGGTACTTGGTTATACTTATGGTGTAGAATAGAATGCTATACAATTAATTAAACAGTCATTTCTGGAATGCCACAAAAGTATGTTTCTCAAATTGTGTCCTTTTTATAAAAAATAGTATAAGTTGTTTAGTACATCCAATTGCTGTGCAAACATATCATTGTCTAACCCAAGTTATTGATAACCCGTTAGTATACACTGTTTTGGGTAGTAGGCATTTTTTATGAGATGTGAACTTCGGTGATTTATATTCGTAAGTATTTCACTCAAATCAACTTTCCCAAAAGTTTGTTTGCACAACTTTGTCGGAATATGTATTATATATTTAGCACAAAGATATCTTACGAACCACATTCCTTATTTTGCTAAAACAAAACCGCATAGAACATTAGTTGAATAGACTTGTCTTGTCACTTGTGGGCATTTGCGTCGAATTCGGACCCACTTTGACTTTGTCATTGATTTTGCCGCTTGACTTTTGCTTAACTTTGATACCTCAGTGAGATACACTGTAGTTCCATCATTCAACATTATCCTAGGCATATTTACCTTTAAGAATATTGCGTCTTACGTCCATTTGAGGCGTAAATAGCGACCCGGTTTGTTGCACGGTGTCACCATTGGAGACACCGGGGATACCGCAGGAATATTCAGTGATTGGACAACTGACAAGTGATATCTTTCACGTTGTTCAAAGACGGCTAAACGATGTTGCTACAAGTCTGCGATTTTGCAGGAATATAAGTGACTTTGTGGTGTCATATACGAAAAAAATGGGCGTATGAAATAGCAACGAGGCGGCAAGTTCGGCATATTTTGGGCGAGGCGGCATAGAAAAACGGCAAGGCCTCGCTTGTTATATACCAGTCCAGGGGAAACACTGCAAGTTTGTTTTCTTTGATGATCTCCATAGTAAATTCGTTTTGAAACTGAATATATTCTGCTGTTTGATTGATTTAATTCCAATTAAAGTACAACGTATATATTGTACATACACATGCACTTAAATTGATGGATTGCACACGAAAGTGTTTCCACTTATTTCCAGTGTGGTCCATTTTACAGATGTAGTGCGGCAAGAGATCAACTTATACAATATACATATACACAGTTTCTGGAATAAAAAAAAACTTTAACCAACATTTATAACACTTGCTTTTAAAATACTGATATGATAATACTGAGATGATAATACTGTTTCAGAATATGATTCAACAGTATCACACCTTAGTAATATAAAAAGTTGCTGAACAACTTAATTGGCTTTTGTAGTAAACTGGTCTTTGATTTAACTTTCCATTGAAATATATTTGTTAGAACAGCTTAGTGTGACAGATGATTAAAGGACTTGATACATTTTATGCTAGATGGTGTATATGTATTTCCATTAAGCAAATTAACGCTTAATTGTGAGAGAGTGCACAGCTTTGAATGACGGAAATAAAACGACGGAAGAGTTTTTACTCTGCTTTACTTTCTTATGGCGGGCTATTTTTCCGGGGGGCTTTATTCCGGGGGGTTATTTCCATTTTTGTCTATGTCTGGAGGGGGGGGGGGTGTTGGACATTTTCTCGGTCGAGGCGTGTTATAGTTTCGAGACTTTCCTTAGTGCCCTGCGCGGGCCTATGCCAGAAAAGTCCGGCCCGCGCATGACACTAATAGGCCTAAGGTCTCATGTAACTTAACGTGGCCATGTCAAAACATGTTTACGTGCGGCTTGGTAGACAAGTGAACGATAAGAAATCGTCGAGGTGGCGCTCTGTTTAAACGCATTCGGCCAGATTTGAAGCCACTGCTGCTTGGACGTAGAACCATAGTTCTCGTACTGCATGAACCGCTCGTGCTGTATTCAGTGTAAAGTCCCTCCCTCCCTCTGCTGCTTGGACGTAGAACTGTAGTTCTCGTACTGCATAGATCGATCCTACATGAACCGCTCGTGTTGCATTCAGTGTAAAGTCCCGTTGCTTTTAATCGGCGTGCATTCAGTCTTATTAGCGGTGGTCGGGGAGCGGCGCAACATTTTGCCAATCGTGCGTATTCCTACTATAGAAAGCAAATATCTACGCCGGCGGAGATCGCTGAACCAAATCAATCATAGTATAGTCCATTCTCATACCCGCCAGATATCACTCGGTGCCTCCATTCTGGCGGGTGTTTTAAAATTGACAGCACGCGTCGGTTTTTTTCATCTCGTTTCAGAAACAATTCGCCAACAGAATGGAACCTATCTAGCAGGCCTTACCCACCACAGAATGGAACCTTTATGCAAATGTGTAATTTGGATTTGATGAGTTAATCGGACAAATTAAACTAATACATTAACATTGGTTTTGCAAAGCCGCAATCCATCGATGAAGACATAATTATGTTCACCGTTGGTGCCGGTATAGTTCAATCCCGATGGTCTCTATGCGTAGTTTGCATCCAAATATTATAGCGTATTCACATCTTCGCAAGTTATCCGATCTAACAATCAATGACAATTTTTTGGACAATTTAAAACAAGTTTAATAATTATGCTCTTATTAAATAAACAGACTTCGCATGTTACTTTAGTTTTAAACACATTCACACGTGCAGATAAAGACCAACATCAAACTTGATTCGCCATGAGCTTTAAAATTGCATACTTAGATCGTCTATCTTGAACTATAAAATCCCTCCCTCCCTCCCTCCCTCCCTCCCTCCCTCCCTCCCTCCCTCCCTCCCTCCCTCCCTCTCCCTCCCTCCCTCCCTCCCTCCCTCCCTCCCTCCCTCCCTCCCTCCCTCCCTCCCTCCCTCCCTCCCTCCCTCCCTCCCTCCCTCCCTCCCTCCCTCCCTCCCTCCCTCCCTCCCTCCCTCCCTCCCTCCCTCCCTCCCTCCCTCCCTCACTCCCTCCCTCCCTCCCTCCCTCCCTCGACCTCTTGTAACTTGGAGATTGTTTTACTTGCAACTATTTGTTCTTATTTTTGTGCAGGCGTTGGTGGAAGCGGACCGCTGAGAAATGGCGACAGAAAGTAAAGTAACGTATACTTTACTCACATTATACCATTACATTACATGTTCTATTATATTGTAATTCCATTTTCACAATACTGTTCTTAAGGATATCACAAAATTACGACCAGTATTCATGTGAAGTCAAGAACGGCGAAATCGTGGCAATTTGAGATGAAGTCGTAAGATAGTGAGATTCTTAAAAATAGTTTAACCATTGCGACCCTGTCATCGAACTAGCTTTTATTTATTGCGATCAATCGATAACGTATTTATTAAGCGCACGTTGCCAATTCGACCTACGGAAGCAAGTGGCCGCGGGGAACATTCTGGAAGGTTAGGAGTTGAGAACCAAGGAATTGTGTCTTGTAGTTATCGGACGAAAGCTTAAATTCTTCTGGCGTACCTGGTACAAGGATACTCGATTACCTAGAAAACATACTATAGTGCACATGTACATTATGTGTATAGAACGTGATTGCCTCGTGGTACACTGGTATTGTCTGTCCGACCAGACCAGAACAGACTCACCCCGACTGCAGTGCATACGCTACACTGACTGACACTCACTGAGTCAGAGTCGACGCCAGCGTGACGTCACTGTAGCGCGTAGTGGCAATGGCATTAACTAGCTCAGTGACGTAATTTGATTGTCAATTCAAAATGTACGGTGGATCGAACGCCTGCGGAGTGGTACAATCTGTTTGTAGGCATGACAACGTCATTGTTGTGTACGTAATTTCAAGTGTGAACTTGTGTAATGTAACGTGTCAGGCATGAACGTGAAATGTTACTGCGTGACGCCATATAAGGGCCAGTTCGTTTGGACTGTGGACAAAACTGTTTATACATAACTGAAATATTTTCGGCTTACGTAACTTATGGAACGTGAGAAAATGAGTTACAACATGCAGCCAAATAAATGGCTTATGTGTTCACGTGTCTGTGCAATGAGCCGTCACCACAGTGTGACCCTGTGATCTGACTAGCTTTTATCCAGTGCGACCAATCGGGTCGCTGGGCCATGAGTGCTCGGGGTCCAGGTTAGAGTATTTGATTAAGCACGCATTACCAACAACGGCAGTAAGCGGCGACGGGGAAGATACGGGAAAGTCAGGAGTTGCGAATCTAGGAATTGTCTCAATAGTTATCGAACGAAAGTCTAAATTCTTCTGGCGTACCTGGTATAAGAAATGGAACTGGAACATCTTTATTCGACAGTTTGTAAATAAGCAAATACAAAGCATGTAACGACAATGTCAAAAAGAAGACATTTCTGTCGGGAGACTCACACTAAGGCAACTCGGTGTGTGAGTTATATTTTCTGCGGAAATTACTCGGATGACCCTTTTTTGTAATTTAGAAAGTCTGTTTGTATCAAAACAACTAAATATTTCCTCAAGGTATAAGGACATGAGGAAATATTTAGCAAAGATAGACTGGAATAACACACTGAAGAATAAGACAGCAACCGAATGCTGGAATATCTTAAATAGTGAAATTAAGTGCATAGTCGATAAATTTGTACCTTTCAAAAAATAAGGGAAACGGTCTAAAAAGAAACACTTATCGAAAGAAGCCATTAGAAAAATTAAGTATAAACAAATTATGTGGAAGTCATATAGATGTACTGGAAATGATGAAGACTACAACATTTATAAAGAAGCACTTAATCAAGCTACAGCTGAAATTAGAAATTCAAAGAGAAGCTATGAAAAAAAATTAGCTACTAATATATAACATGACAGTAAGAGTTTTTATGCGTATATTCGAAGCAAACAGAAAGTTCAGGATAAGGTCGGTCCTCTAGAAGATAGTGCTGGAAATACAATATCAGAGGGATTCTTAATGGCAGAAGACCTGAATGAGTATTTTAGTTCAGTGTTTACCAGGGAAGATATTAGTTCACTGCCAGTACCAGAGGCTAAGTTCAAGGGGGCAGATTCAGACTATTTAGGACAGTTAGTTGTAACGTCGGAAATGGTAGCTAAGAAAATAAGGGCTATGAAGGATAATAAATCACCTGGAGTGGACGGGATTCCGCCCAAACTACTATTGGAAATTGTAGAACAAATTAGCGCACCGCTTGCAACAGTTTTCAATTTGTCATTAGAAGAGGGAGTGGTTCCTTTAGAATGGAAAGAGGCAAACATTATACCGTTATTTAAAAAAGGTTCGAGAAACAAGTCAGAGAACTATAGACCAGTGAGTTTAACATCAGTGATTTGCAAATTATTAGAAAGACTAATTAAAGATCACATGGTGGATTTTCTTGTTAAACATAACTTGATAAACCCATCTCAACATGGGTTTTTTAAAGCGAGGTCATGCTTAACAAATATGTTATGTTTTTTGGAAGACATCACTAGGTGGGTAGATGAGGGATCACCAGTAGATATCATCTATTTAGATTTTCAAAAAGCTTTCGACAAAGTACCACATCAAAGATTACTCCTTAAGCTAAAGGCCCATGGCATATGAAATGGTATAATAAACTGGATAGAAAAATGGCTGAATGACAGAAGACAACGTGTAGTAGTTGATGGGGAGGCTTCAAACTGGAAATCGGTATTGAGTGGGGTACCACAGGGATCAGTACTAGGACCTATATTATTCTTAATATATATCAACGATTTGGACGATGATATAACAAGCAAGGTGTTGAAATTTGCGGATGATACAAAAGTGTTTAGAAGGATTAAAAGTGATGGAGACAGACAGCATTTACAAGATGATCTTGATAGGTTGTTCAAATGGTCTGAAAAGTGGCAAATGCTGTTCAATTTTGGGAAATGTAAATGCCTCCACACAGGTCATGGGAATGAAGAGGTAAAATATAAAATGGGGGGTACTGTTCTAAGTACTACTGTAAAAGAAAAGGACTTAGGGTTAACCATTAGTGCTGATATGAAGGTTTCAGAGCAGTGCGGAATTGCAGCGTCAAAGGGAAATCAAATCCTTGGATTAATTAGGCGAAATATAGCGTATAAGAAAAAAGAATTAATAGTACCGCTGTACAAAACAATAGTGAGGCCTCATTTATAATATTGTATACAAGCATGGAGGCCATATCGCAAGAAGGACATAGATATGCTAGAAAGAGTACAGAGGAGAGCGACTAAAATGATACCAAATCTGAGGGATCTTAGTTACGAAATACGCCTAAAAGAATGTGGTTTAACAACACTAGAGACCAGGAGATTGAGAGGAGATCACATAGAAGTGTTTAAAATATTGAATGGTTATGAAAATATTGATAGAAACATTTTTTTCTCAGTTAAGAAAGATAGAAGGACCAGAGGACATGAAGCTACATTAGTAAAGGAGCAGTGTAGATTAGATATAAGAAAGTTCTCATTCTCACAAAGGACTGTAAATGAATGGAACAGATTATCTCCTGATTTTGTTGGTGCTAGTAGCGTGAATATGTTTAAAAATAAAATCGACACACACCTTAAAAAGGCGGGATACATGTAGATAAAAAGTATTGGACTCTCGATAAGCCAAAAGGCTTCCTTGTCCAACTGCCATCCAGAGTAATTTTCTGGATGGCAATCTTGTTAAATCTTGTTAAATCTAAACATGACAAAATGCTGCAGTTGAGGCGTGGCACAGTTAATTAATTATACATAGTCTTTAATGTGTGTATTCAGGTAGAAAGTGTTTTAGTGTATTCACAATTACCAGGGTTCGTGATATTTTATTAGATATTTTGTCAATGTGTGGAATCCAGTCTAACGTTTCTTGAATAGTAGTGCCTAGAAAATTGAATGTGTGAACACACTCTACGGGTTTACCATCTATTTTTAAGGATAATTTTAAACCGGTATTACGGTGTGGAAAATAAAACAGCATATATTTAGTTTTGCTTGTATTTAGAGAGAGCTTGTTAACAGATAACCATTCACTAATATTATAGTTTTGTATATTTAAATTGCACTTGAAAGAACAAAGTCGTCCGACGAATGTGATATCATCAGCGTATAGTATGGCCTTGAATTTATTGCCAGCAAGATTAATATAATTTATATATAGAATAAATAGTAGGGGTTATAATATTGACACCTGTGGGACGCCGTTGAAATAGATAATGTGTCAGATGTTACGTCATCGAATTGGACAATTTGGCGTCTTTTGCCAAGGAAGTGATCGTATATGGGTCTTTAGCATTCCTATTTCGCCAGTTTAAGATAGCCTCTTCTACTTGTATAGTGTACGGCGTTTTTCATATGTATCCAGGGATATCAGATTGTTTGTTTTAAAACAACTGTTCAAAAATCTGGAAATCAATAATTCCCCATTAATTTAAAACCATCTGAAAGTGTAGCCGTCTTTCGTAAAAAACTAAAGACTAATTTGTTTGAAATCACATTCCCACCTTAAATTTTCGGCAACAGCCGTACAGTATACTGGACATCCATCGGATGTGACTCGCGTGATATTATCTCTTCGTTCATTATAATAAACGACCTGTCGGTATTATACATGCCAACTTGTTTTGTATAATTCCGGGATATTCATCAGCGGTTCAGCACGGCTTCCCGTATTGCGCTGTCTAGGTTGTTTACATCGGAAGACGAGGAAGTGTTGTTGGTCGTTGGAGATTTCTCGCCGGAACTTCGGCGGTTCAGCACGTCTCCCGTGATGTCGCGCTATTTCGGATTTTGACATAGGAAGACTGGAGGGGTGCTGATGGAGGTGTTAAGCGAAAGGCCGGGTTATTTGCCTGTATTCCTGGAGATCGGGAGATACACCCAACATCAAGGAGACTCCCGGAAATTCTGGGAGAGTTGGCAGGTATACAATGCAGTCCGTAAATGTACTGCGACTGTGATGACGTCACTGACCGGTATTTCTTGTTGCCAGGTGTTCAACGACTGCGTGCACGGCCACATCGAGCTCGATCCGCTGTGTGTCGCTATCATCGACACGCCCCAGTTCCAGCGACTGAGGCACATCAAGCAACTGGGCGGCTGCTACTACGTCTTCCCCGGGGCCTCCCACAACCGCTTCGAGCACAGCATCGGGTGCGTGATTGTGATGGAACGGGTCTGTTTTAAAACAAACAAGTCTTCGTCTATCGGGGAAAGGTTCACACGAATAGCCATAGAATCAGCTAATTGCAGTCAACATGCTCGTGATTAATAGTCCATAAAGGACAAGATGAAGCGCACCGCTACGATACTGATTGAGACATGTCTATATTGTGCTCGTTGTATACAATTGTTTATTGTAGTGGACTATATAGACATTTAAGTATGATACTTCACCGGTATTTGTCGGTTCAAAGTCCAAGGTTTACTACAGGAAATGTTGGTTCCTATAACAAGTAGTCTTTGTTAGGCTACCATCTCTTGTGGCGCACCTTCAGCTTCTATATTAATAGGTATGTTGGGCCGGCCATCTTGCCTAACCCACTATTTATTTTACATCAATGTTTCCAGACTTGTCTCATTGATGATCCGTTACTTAATTTTCGTGTTACGCTCATTTGTACCTACAGAGTGTGTTTCTTGGCGGGGCAGCTGATCGAAACACTGATGTTCAAACAGCCCGAACTGAATATCACAGCCCGCGAGGTCCTGTGTGTGAAGATAGCTGGGCTCTGTCACGACCTGGGTACGTGTTTCTGTCGCTACGTACGTTGGTTTTTCTGTTGGTCTACTAGGCCTAAGTGCATATGGTGTGTAGCTGTTCTCATTTGTTTCATGGCTTTAACGAAATGATGTTATATTGTGTACTTGACTGGTGTTCTTTATTCTCTTACGGAATGAGAACTGTTTGTTCCAGGCCACGGACCTTTCTCTCATCTGTTCGATTTGTTCTTGCATAAAGCCACGCCACATCACACGAGCCAGGTAAGAATAGCATCTAGCAATATTTACTCACTCTGCAATAAAGCAACGCATATCATTTTGATTCGCAAACGTTTCGTGTACTATTCAGCTCGATCTCATGATGAAGTATGTTGCAGCAAATCGACATAATTGACTTACATTCGGTTCATACTAACTCGGAAGTAATGCGAATCGGAACTGGTGACCGACCGAATGATAGAACGTAAGTAACAGATAGATGGCAGTATGACACATATACAGATTGGGTTTACTTGTCTGGACTGTTGTATGTCGTCAGCATGAAGAACTCTCCAAGCGTATGTTCGATCATCTGCTGGATGAACGAGGCGTTACGTTGGAACAGCTCAGCAAGAAGGAACGAGAGTTTATCAAAAGACTCATCCAACCGTCACCCAACGACTGCGGATCGCTGGCACGTACACTGTAACATCTACACACTTGCAATGTCCAGACAGTCTCGTACAATGTCTACAGATCGCTGGCACGTACACTGTAACATCTACACACTTGCAATGTCCAGACAGTCTCGTACAATGACTACAGATCGCTGGCACATTTGCACATTCGCAACGACCATCCAAGTATTATAATAATAACAATAATTCCATTTCTTAATATAGCGCTTTTTAAGAAAGTAAATACCAATCAAAGCGCTTCACAGAATAAAATGGCATGTTGACTAAATGTTAAAATATAAATAAATTAGATATGATAAATAAATAAATTAGGGTATAAAATAATGTTTCAAACAATGAAATTTAAAATGTTTCTTGTACCATTTAATGTACTGATTTTATTGGGAGATTGAACAGTTTCTGTTGATCACACCGTGCCTATAAAGATCGGTACTTAATATTGCAAAGGGAAACTCTAGGATTTGTCCCTGTTGCATTATCCGAGAGGGATTCTTTCAACATTCGCTATCATTAGTACTACTGCCATGATTGAACATTTAAAGTTTGCCCCGTTTTAAAATGTGGTTTGCCCAAGTGTCGATGGACAACTATCAACGTCTGCCAGATATAGCTAGAGCCCAATATGTTCACGCGTACACCTGATTGTGTTCACGGCATTATCATTATAGTGGCGTCACTGCGTTTGTAGAGAAACATCGAAGGACCCGATGAACCGATCAGCGGAAAATCCGAAGACTGCACGTTTCTCTATGAGGTTTGTGGCAGTAACATTTGAACAAAACAGCAAAACGTCCTCGTTTGTCAGGTCGAAAGTAACAATATGTTAGTTACATTAGTTGCACATGAACGACAATCGTCTGGCAGTTTAACTATTGTCAAGTTTTAAGCTGTCATATTTATTATACGTGAACATAATTCTGTCAGGTTTAAACTGTTATACTTACTTCACATGAAATTCATACGTATGTTAGGTTTAAACTGTCTTACTTCACGTGAACGTCACACATCTGTCACGTTTGTTCTGTCATACGTTTGTCAGTATAATATCAGCATGACTTTTCCGCAAGCCTCATTCTTCTCTTAAATCGTCCGTTTTGTTATCCGGAATCATCTTCTCAAGCCAGTGGTGATAATCATTAACAGGAAGAGCGCTGAATCCGTTAAAATTCGTTTCACTTGCGATACTGATTGCAGAAACCAGAAATTGTCATTAGCAACGTTTGTCAACAACTTTGTTTACAATTTGAACGTTTTATATATTTGTCCAGTTGCGAACAACGATTCGGCGTAATAAAACATAATTTGACGAGCTGTATGACTTCATTATATTTATTTTAATATTAAGAACACTATATTAAAAAGGACGACCAGACAAGGTCAGATTAACGAGACTAACTGCTGTATGTAAACGTTACTGTTGTACAATCATAAGCTGTACTTGTTGGGATAAAGTTCCTGAAAGTTGACGTTCCCAAACATCATGTGACTCTGCGTGATATTTGAATGTCTTCACATGAACATCGTTCTTTTACAGATCGTAGCCAACAAAGAGAACGGTGTAGATGTTGACAAATGGGACTACTTCGCTCGCGTCTGTCACCAACTCGGCATCACCAACAATTTCGACCACACTCGCTTCCAGAAATTTGCGCGGGTCATTGAAGTTGATGGAAGAAGACACATCTGCTTCAGAGACAAGGTGGTTGACTCACGTATATGTCGATGCAACGTAACTGTAATGTTGTACAGTATAATGTCACGTCATCCTTGGAACTTCTTCAACTTGATAACATCATCGCTAAGGGTATATCTTAATATACGCTACTTTCTACAACTCGTGGTCTCGACAAGGGCCTAATAGCAGAGTCTCTAGTTATGAAACTTTAATGAATACATGCGTAGGAATCACACTATTGGAATGGGTTCCATATATTATTCTTGCTTGAAAAAGTTGTTAGTTGTGTCCAGTGCTATTTGTCATATGTGCTCTAAACGGAAACATAAATGACCTGAGTGAAATGGTTGCTTTCAGGAGGAGCGCAGTATCTACAACATGTTCTACACGCGCACAGTGCTACACCAACGCGCCTACCAACACGTTGTCTGCCAGGCCGTCGAAATCATGTAAGCAAAGTCTGGTTAATATGCCAAATTTGGTCAACCAAATTGTCCTTCGCTAAACGCTACTGTGACCTCATATTTCCTCATTTTCATTTTTATTAGTAGCCCGTGCATAACATTAAAAAGCCCAGTTAATACATCGAAAATGTCGTACTAATTTGCGAAATTTGTTGTCTCGTTATAATATTATGTTCTGGCATAACGAAAGCAGGACTGTTTTTATCGTGCACGTCCTTGTGTCTCAGGCTGACCGACGCGCTGCTGAAGGCCAACGACCATCTAATGATCTACGGCAAAGACGAGTGAGTGCGTTAAACCCCTCGTCAGAGAACGTCGAAATATAATTAATTTACCAGAACGCTATCACAATAATGAACCGCTGTGTTCGGATATCAAAAACAAACACGTACGAAAGTTGACATTCGGAAGTTCATCAGGAGCAACCAAATCTATCTATTAGTACGCTAACAACGGGGAAAGTATGGCAGTATTTCATCCCAGGTGCCAAGATCCACTATTTCATCCCAGGTGCTTCTTGTTGTGTTCATTCGCGTCCTTGGACGATTGGCCTATGATCTACCAGTTGCTGATGTATTAGAAACCCAAAACGTAGTTACTACAAGTTATTTATTTATGTGTACCAGGTATGGCGGTCCACCTGTTGGAGAAAGGTGGAAACAGTGAATGAATTGGGTGGTCAACCACATGTTTGCCACTGCTAATGCCATTTCTTACCATGATTCCTCTCGTGACATCGGTGCTCTGCTCGTGTTCGCCTCAGCCGTCTGCTGAAGATGTCGGAGTGCGTGGATGACATGGAGGCGTTCAGCCAGCTCACGGACCACGTATACCACCAGATCCTGCACGGTAAGCCCAGGGACGCTCTGCGTGATGCCGCCGAGATCCTGCGAAGACTGGAGCGACGTGATCTCTACCGCTGTATCTGTAGCACGAAGCCGCGGAGCTGCTCCGAAGTTGTAAGAACAATTAGCTATTCTAGCGGTCGTTTACAGTTGTCGACATGTGTCTCTTCCTACACAGACCGTACTATTTCCCAGAACCCCCTCCTTCCTTTTGAATAAGTCGATAATTAACCAGATTGAGAGTCATACGTAGGTATATTAGTGGCAAGACACGGTATATGCATAAGACATATAATAGCAACCACCATGATGATGTTTAAATGTTTATTTACAACCACTATAGTTACGCAGTTCACTTGCGACTATTATTTTAGTAATTACTATGCGAGCATTGACACCCTCCCCCTTTCGTACGCTTTGTACGAATATGTAAACGTGGACAGTTATGAACAACTACTAACAAGACAAGATTGAACAAGATTGCCATCCATAGCAAAACGCACAGGTGAACAAGAAAGCTTTATGTTTACCGAGAGTCCAACATTTATGGCATCTATATATAACCCTACTGACATATTCGTCAATTTTGCTTTTGTATATGGCAAAATAAACGTCTAAAAAGTACAGGGGTGGGGGTGGCATGAACAGCAGGTTATATTGTTTTCATGGGAATATCGTGTGTAGCAGAAACTGGTCGTGTTCACAGCGACATTTCAAAAGAAACGCATTTGATTTTATGTAGAACAAACTTTCAGACTTCTAGAATGTATTGGCGTGCACCGCGAGAACTTTAGCAGTTCTTATATGACTAACTGATTTGTTTTACTTCCGCAGGTTCGGGTAGAAGAGATCAATGACCGTGTCGTGGAGCTGTCATGCGGAACGTTGTCGCCAGAAGACTTTGAGATTTTGGTAACCAGCAATGTTACAGCGCCCTCAGTCCGTCCGTGATTAAAGTAGATATACGTAGTAAAAGCTATCACTCTTAAGGCTGAACACATAATTTACGATTGAAACTTAAAATACCACATAGGTACGTCCGACTATTTACGTGTGAAGATTGATGCTGGCGGCCATGTTGTTTTCTCTTGATTCCCTGTCGTCAGGGGTAAGGCTGGCCTTGGTTCCCTGTCGTCAGGGGTGAGGCTGGCCTTGATTCCCTGTCGTCAGGGGTGAGGCTGGTCTTGATTTCATGTCGTCAGGGGTGAGGCTGGCCTTGATTCCCTGTCGTCAGGGGTGAGGCTGGCCTTGGTTCCCTGTCGTCAGGGGTGAGGCTGGCCTTGGTTCCCTGTCGTCAGGGGTGAGGCTGGCCTTGGTTCCCTGTCGTCAGGGGTGAGGCTGGCCTTGATTCCCTGTCGTCAGGGGTGAGGCTGGCCTTGATTCCATGTCGTCAGGGGTGAGGCTGGCCTTGGTTCCCTGTCGTCAGTGGTGAGGCTGGCCTTGATTTCCTGTCGTCAGGGGTGAGGCTGGCCTTGGTTCCCTGTCGTCAGGGATGAGGCTGGCCTTGATTTCCTGTCGTCAGGGGTGAGGCTGGCCTTGGTTCCCTGTCGTCAGGGGTGAGGCTGGCCTTGATTCCCTGTCGCCAGGGGTGAGGCTGGCCTTGGTTCCGTTCCTCAATTTCAGTTTTCTTTTTCTTCTTCTTTTCTCTCATTTATCCATCTTTTGTTCTCGTTTTCCACTCCTCTCCCAATCCTTCCAAGTCCCATCGCTGTCTAGGGTCTTTACATCGGAAGACGAGGAAGTGTTGTTGGTCGTTGGAGATTTCTCGCCGGAACTTCGGCGGTTCAGCACATCTCCCGTGATGTCGCGCTATTTCGGATGATGACATAGGAAGACTGGGGGGGGGGGGGGGGTGCTGATGGAGGTGTTAAGCGAAAGTCCGGGATATTTGCCTGTATTCCTGGAGATCGGGAGATACACCCAACATCAAGGAGACTCCCGGACATTCTGGGAGAGTTGGCAGGTATACAATGCAGTCCGTAAATGTACTGCGACTGTGATGACGCCACTGACCGGTATTTCTTGTTGCCAGGTATTCAACGACTGCGTGCATGGCCACATCGAGCTCGATCCGCTGTGCGTCGCTATCATCGACACGCCTCAGTTCCAGCGACTGAGGCACATCAAGCAACTGGGCGGCTACTACTACGTCTTCCCCGGGGCGTCCCACAACCGCTTCGAGCACAGCATCGGGTGCGTGATTGTGATGGAACGGGTCTGTTTTAAAACAAACAAGTCTTCGTCTATCGGGGAAAGGTTCACACGAATAGCCATAGAATCAGCTTACGAAATAATGTTATCTTGTGTACTTGACTGGTGTTCTTTATTCTCTTACGGAATGAGAACTGTTTGTTTCAGGCCACGGACCTTTTTCTCATCTGTTCGATTTGTTCTTGCATAAAGCCGCGCCACATCACACGAGCCAGGTAAGAATAGCATCTAGCAATATTTACTCACTCTGCAATAAAGCAACACATATCATTTTGATTCGCAAACGCACGGTTTCGTGTACTATTCAGCTCGATCTCATGATGAAGTATGTTGCAGCAAATCGACATAATTGACTTACATTCCGTTCATTTCAATTTAAATAGTGATTGCTATTGGAAAAGTAGATACTAACTCGGAAGTAATGCGAACCGGAACTGGTTACCGACCGAATGATAGAACGTAAGTAACAGATAGATGGCAGTATGACACATATACATATTGGGTTTACTTGTCTGGACTGTTGTATGTCGTCAGCATGAAGAACTCTCCAAGCGTATGTTCGATCATCTGCTGGATGAACGAGGCGTCACGTTGGAACAGCTTAGCAAGAAGGAACGAGAGTTTATCAAAAGACTCATCCAACCGTCACCCAACGACTGCGGATCGCTGGCACGTACACTGTAACATCTACACACTTGCAATGTCCAGACAGTCTCGTACAATGACTACAGATCGCTGGCACATTTGCACATTCGCAACGATCATCCAAGTATTATAATAATAACAATAATTCCATTTCTTAATATAGCGCTTTTTAAGAAAGTAAATACCAATCAAAGTGCTTCACAGAATAAAATGGCATGTTGACTAAATGTTAAAATAAAAATTAATTAAATATGATAAATAAATAAATTAGGGTATAAAATAATGTTTCAAACAATGAAATTAAAAACCAATACTCTAAAATTGAAACCAGTGTCATTTAGATGTGGCAGCACTGCTTGCATCAAGGCATGTATTGCAAACGAAATAGATGGGTTTTAACTTGTTTCCGGGAAGCCGCCATTGTTCCAGCCGATCGCATTATCCATGGACTGTAGCTCGCACGCACATACAGTGTACAATTAACATACATCCAGCATTCTGACTTCTACTCCACAACGCTTCTAATTCCATGCAAATGTTTCTTGTACCATTTAATGTACTCATTTTATTTGGAGATCGAACAGTTTCTGTTCATCACACCGTGCCTATAAAGATCGGTACTTAATATTGCAAATGGAAAACTCTAGGATTCGTCCCTGTTGCATTATCCGAGAGGGATTCTTTCAACATTCGCTGTCATTAGTACTACTGCCATGATTGAACATTTAAAGTTTGCCCCGTTTTAAAATGTGGTCTGCCCAAGTGTCGATGGACAACTATCAACGTCTGCCAAATATAGCGAGAGCCCAATATGTTTACGCGTACACCTGATTGTGTTCACGGCATTATCATTATAGTGGCGTTACTCCGTTTGTAGAGAAACATCGAAGGACCCGATGAACCGATCAGCGGAAAATTCGAAGACTGCACGTTTCTCTATGAGGTTTGTGGCAGTAACATTTGAACAAAACAGCAAAACGTCCGCGTTTGTCAGGTCGAAAGTAACAGTACGTTAGTTACATTAGTTGCACATGAACGACAGTCGTCTGGCAGTTTAACTATTGTCAAGTTTTAAGCTGTCATACTTATTATACGTGAACATAATTCTGTCAAGTTAAGCTGTTATACTTACTATACGTGAACATGATTCTGACAGGTTTAAACTGTTATACTTACTATAAGGGAACATAATTCTGTTAGGTTTAAGCTGTCATACTTACTTCACATGAAATTCATACGTATGTTAGGTTTAAGCTGTCTTACTTCACGTGAACGTCACACATCTGTCACGTTTGTTCTGTCATACGTTTGTCAGTATAATATCAGCATGATTTTTTCGCAAGCCTCATTCTTCTCTTAAATCGTCCGTTTTGTTATCCGGAATCATCTTCTCAAGCCAGTGGTGATAATCATTAACAGAACGTGCGCTGAATCCGTTTAAATTCGTCTCAATTGCGATACTGATTGCAGAAACCAGAAATTGTCATTAGCAACGTTTGTCAACAACTTTGTTTACAATTTGAACGTTTTATATATTTGTCCAGTTGCGAACAACGATTCGGCGCAATAAAACATAATTTGACGAGCTGTATGACTTCATTATATTTATATTAAGAACACTATATTAAAAAGGACGACCAGACAAGGTCAGATTAACGAGACTACCTGCTGTATGTAAACGTTACTGTTGTACCATCATAAGCTGTACTTGTTGGGAGAAAGTTCCTGAAAGGTGACATTCCCAAACACCATGTGACTATGCGTGATATTTTAATGTCTTCACATGAACATCGTTCTTTTACAGATCGTAGCCAACAAAGAGAACGGTGTAGATGTTGACAAATGGGACTACTTCGCTCGCGACTGTCACCAACTCGGCATCACCAACAATTTCGACCACACTCGCTTCCAGAAATTTGCGCGGGTCATTGAAGTCGATGGAAGAAGACACATCTGCTTCAGGGACAAGGTGGTTGACTCACGTACATGTCGATGCAACGTAACTGTAATGTTATACAGTATAATGTCACGTCATCCTTGAAACTTCTTCAACTTTATAACATCATCGCTAAGGGTATATCTTAATATACGCTACTTTCTACAGCTCGTGGTCTCGACAGGGGCTTATTAGCAGAGTCTCTAGTTATGAAACGTTAATGAATACATGCGTAGGAATCACACTATTGGAATGGGTCCCAGATATTATTCTGGCGTGAAAAAGTTGATAGTTGTATCCAGTGCTATTTGTCATATGTGCTCCAAACGGAAACATAAATGACCTGAGTGAAATGGTTGCTTTCAGGAGGAGCGCAGTATCTACAACATGTTCTACACGCGCATAGTGCTACACCAACGCGCCTACCAACACGTTGTCTGCCAGGCCGTCGAAATCATGTAAGCAAAGTCTGGTTACTATGCCAGATTCGGTCAACCAGATTGTCCTTCGGTAAACGCTATTGTGACCTCATATTTCCTCATTTTCAGTTTTATTAGTAGCCCGTGCATAACATTAAAAAGCCCAGTTAATACAAAGAAAATGTCGTACTAATTTGCGAAATGTGTTGTCGTTATAATATTATGTTTTGGCATGACGTAAGCAGGATTGTTTTCATCGTGCACGTCCTTGTGTCTCAGGCTGACCGACGCGCTGCTGAAGGCCAACGACCATCTAATGATCTGCGGCAAAGACGAGTGAGTGCGTTAAACCCCTCGTCAGAGAACGTCGAAATATAATTAATTTACCAGAATGTTATCACAATAATGAACCGCTGTGTTCGGATATAAAAAACAAACACGTACGAAAGTTGACATTCGGAAGTTCATCAGGAGCAACCAAATCTATTTATTAGTACGCTAACAACGGGGAAAGTATGGCAGTATTTCATCCCAGGTGCCAAGATCCACTATTTCATTCCAGGTGCTTCTTGTTGAGTTCATTCGCGTCCTTGGATGATTGGCCTATGATCTACCAATTGCTGATGTATTAGAAACCCAAAAGGTAGTTACTACAAGTTATTTATTTATGTGTACCAGGTATGGCGGTAAACCTGTTGGAGAAAGGTGGAAACAGTGAATGAATTGGGTGGTCAACCACATGTTTGCCACTGCTAATGTAATTTCTTACCATGATTCCTCTCGTGACATCGGTGCTCTGTTCGTGTTCGCCTCAGCCGTCCGCTGAAGATGTCGGAGTGCGTGGGTGACATGGAGGCGTTCAGCCAGCTCACGGACCACGTGTACCACCAGATCCTGCACGGTAAGCCCAGGGACGCTCTGCGTGATGCCGCCGAGATCCTGCGAAGACTGGAGCGACGAGATCTCTACCGCTGTATCTGTAGCACGAAGCCGCGGAGCTGCTCCGAAGTTGTAAGAACACTTAACTATTCTAGCAGTCCTTTACAGAGAGTCATACGTATGTATATTAGTGGCATGACACGGTATATGCATAAGACATATAATAGCAACCACCATGATGATGTTTAAATATTTATATACAACCACTATGATTACGCCATTCACTTGCGACTATCATTTTCATAATTACTATGCGAGTCTTGACACACTCCCCCTTTCGTACGCTTTGTACGAATATGTAAACGTTGACAGTTATGAACAGCTACTAACAAGACAAGATTTAACAAGATTGCCATCCCTAGCAAAACACACAGGTGAACAAGAAAGCTTTATGTTTACCGAGAGTCCAACATTTATGGCATCTATATGTAACCCTACTGAAATATTCGTCAATTTTGCTTTTGTATATATGGCAAAACAAACGTCTAAAAAGTACAGGGGTGATGATGGCATGAACAGCAGGTTATATTGTTTTCATGGGAATATCGTGTGTAGCAGAAACTGGTCGTGTTCACAGCGACATTTCAAAAGAAACGCATTTGATTTTATGTAGAACAAACTTTTAGACATCTAGAATGTATTGGCGTGCACCGCGAGCACTTTAGCAGTTCTTATATGACTAACTGATTTGTTTTGCTTCCGCAGGTTCGGGTAGAAGAGATCAGTGACCGTGTCGTGGAGCTGTCACGCGGAACGTTGTCGCCAGAAGACTTTGAGATTTTGGTAACCAGCAATATTACAGCGCCCTCAGTCCGTCCGTGATTAAAGTAGATATTTGATTCCGTTCCTCAATTTCAGTTTTCTTCTTCTTTTCTCTCACTTATCCCTCCACCAACTGTCTCCATTCCCAATTATCTTTTGTTCTCGTTTTCCATTCCTCTCCTAATCCTTTCAAGTCCCTCATTATACAGTCCTCCCATTGCAGTGTAGGTCTTCCTCGCCTCCTTTCCCCTCCACTCTCTGGGCATCTGCTTCCTTTGCCAGCCGTTCTCGTCTCTTTCTCTCCACATGCCCAGCTCACTTCAGTCAACTTCTCCCCAGCTTCTTCTTAAGGCTTTCTTTTATTTCAACCTCCTCCCTAAATTCCTCCATTCTTTACTTATCAGGTCTTCTCACTCCCACAATTCTTCCAACCCAGTTGTGTTCACAAACATGCACCCTCTCTTGTTGTTTCTCCGTCAGTGCCATCGTCTCTAGGCCATACAGGTATGCCGGGGAAACACCTGAACATAGCATCTTTGATTTGAGTTTACACGATATGCATCTGTCTCCCATTACACCTATCAAGCGTTTGCCGCTGCCTTTATCCTCCTGCTAATTTCGGTGACTGAGTTACCGTCCCCACCCATGTATTCAAAACTGTTCCAGTTCTTTGTTTTGCTGGCCACCAAAGTACTTCCTTCTTATACAAACTAACTTTCAATCCATGTCTGCTGAACATATCCTTCCACAGGTGTTCTTGGAGATCTGCATTCCGGTCCGCTACCACTGGCAGATCGTCTGCATGTCTCAGGCCAACATTTACTTCAAACTCTTCTGACACTCCCGGTCCACACAACACCCTGCTCTATGTTTCTTCATATGTCCCTTCTACCATCCTGACCTCAGCCTCTGGAACCCCATCCACCCCAGTGTCGCCAACACCACCTCTCTTGGTACAGTATCATATGCTTTCTCCAGGTCTATGAATCCTACCGCCACATCTTCCTGTCGCTCCAGTTTCTTTTCTACTAGCTGCCTCAGGGAAAACATCCCGTTAGTTGTTCCTCTTCCTGTTCTAAACCTCTGCTGCTCTTCACTGATTTCCCCTTCCAATGCTGCTCTTATTCTGCCATCCAGGATTCTCTCCAGCATCTTCATATGGCTGAGCAAAGTGATGCCTCTGTATTTTCCAGGGTCATGCATGTCTCCCTTTCTTATCCGTACTGGGACAATCAGCCCCGTTCGCCACTCTTCTGGCATCTCCCCTCTCTCATGCAGGTGTTCAGCAATCTTTTTGTGCACAATATTCCAACTTGTTCAGCCACCACCAGCATCTCCACTCGTACTTCATCAATACGTGCTGCCCGACCTTTCTTCACTGCTCTCTCTACCTCAGCATCCACAACCTCCCCCATCTTTACGTCTCCCTCAACTGCACTTGATAGATCTAGTTCTCTGTTTTCCCTTTGGTTTAGCATTGCCTTGAAATACTCCTCCCAGACATGTAGCACCTCTTTCCTGACTGTAACTAGCTTTCTGTTCTTGTCCTTGATCACTGTTCCAGCTTTCTCATCCTTGCTATCTTCATCCCTCTCACGGGCTATCTAATAGATCATCTTCTTTTCGCTATCCTCATCAAGCTTTCTATACAGCTTCTCTTCCATCTCTCTCTCTTTGCCTTATCCACAGCTCTCCTAGCTGCCTTCTGTTTCTCTCCATACAGTTGCTGTATTGCTATACCAGGTTGTCCGCCATTCCCTTTGGTCACTTCTATTTCCTTCCATACCTCTCTCTTTTCTCCAATTGCTTTGGTACTTCTTCAGTCCAACATGTCTGGTTTTTGCTCTTCGAGGAAGCTCCTCTCTTACCAGATGTTCTGCCTCACAGCTGCTCCAATGAAAGCATCTTTAAAGAATTTCCTTTCTTCTTCCACTGTTTCCATTGTTGGCTGTAGTTACACATACTGTGATGCCGCTCTATCTCTGTATGCACTGGGTGTGTCCCCGTGACATTTCCACCATTTAATGGTCTTGCGCCCCACACCTTTAACCTACTTCCTCTTCTGCACACGCACAACGAAAATGAGGGTCTTGTGTTTATTGTCACGTGTTCCCAAGCTATGCCCTTACAGTTCTTCATCCGCCACATTTACTGTCTCCTCATTACCAGCAGATCAAACTCTGTCTGACGATGGCCACTCCTATAGGACACTTTATGGCTTTCTCTCTTTTACAAGCACGACCCGGTCACGATCACCGACTCTACTAGCTCCCGGACCTCTCGGTTTCTCGTACCCCGTCCGAATCGCCGCCGGCGAGACGATCCACCCGGGCTTCGCTGATTTCTCACGGGCAAAGTGGCGCGTCGGCTACCCCGGACGCGGTATCTAAATTGAGACTCGGTACCTGCGACATTCATTGATTGGGACATTGTAGCCACAGCAGCGCTGCCCTGGATGACCTACAGTACGGTTTGGTATTGGATGTTGCCATCTCTTGGGACTGCTGTCTGCCAAGACTATCGAGCCCCACCTGCCGGGATTTACATTTTAGGTTTCCTTCTCTTAGATCATTTGCCTAACATGGCTAATGAGCATGATCTGCCTAGTGCTATTTACCCATAGTTGGGGGTGGAATATTGAGTGTCGGGACATGTCCACACGCTGGTGGGCCCTACACGCCCACCTCTGGGGCTCCAACCCCTGCACATTTGCCTGGGGCCGCAAGCTGCCCAGTATCCGTAGTGAACCACAAGGAAGTCGTGCTAGAGTCTTGTCTATGGAGAGACTATGTACCAGCAAGGGAGGCTTACACACTCGGCTCCATTTTCACTCCAGGGAGCTATCTGGCGGCTGTAGCTGAAAGCGAGAGTATAAAACACAAACTACACACTACGCTACAACAGTTGGTGCATTACACATACCTGTGTGTTGGCTGGCGGCCATGTACAAATATGAAAATGATTGCCGTGTTCATGTGAAAGCTCTTGTGTAAAATGTTGTGGACAAAAACAGATAGTATTTGTTATGAAGTAACATTTGTTTAAACCAGTTATCAAAGGACATTACATGAATTACGATATTGTCTGTATATTGTTTACAATGGGCAAGCACATGTGGTATATGTAGTACCTCTTTGGCTCACTGGTCTGTGTTTCTAGGTAGTAAAATTCGACTATGGCATGCGCGAGAAGAATCCGGTTGAATCAGTGTTGTTCTATAAGAAGAACGAACCTGAAAGAGCCGTGTCAAGAGTGACAAACGAAAGGGTGAGTATAAGCATTAACTCTGTGTTACTTCCACCGAATAATATACAGGTGCCGTTATTTAGAAATACACACATATCTACGTGTTGATGTCGTTGTTGCGTAAGTTTATGAGAAACTGAAGTGTTCGTCTATCAATGTGCAGAAATGTTATGAACAATAGTTTCGGAAACTTTCTGGTCACTCTGCCACTCCTTCACTCCATCCGTCTGTCTGTCTGTCTCTGATTCTGTCTGTCTGTGTCTTATCTATCTCGCTCTCTGATCATCAGTGTACGATATTGTAATGTTTGTGCCAGATTTCCCTGATGCTGCCGTCCACCTTCTGTGAGTTTATCCTGCGGTTCTTCTGGAAGAAGTCTGGCTCAGACCCGGACGACGGGCGTCGGGCCTTTGAAGCTTGGTTACAAGAAGACGGAGGGTGGCAGAAGAGTTGATACTGATGATCGTAGCAAAATTCAACACGATGCCAAGGATTCATTCGCTTTGCAGATGCCGAATTCCACGTGGTACTGCCGGGTTGGAATCACCGCCTGGGCAGTATCGACACACTGCACATGTTCCGATGATGGTGATACCTTGTAGACGAGAAGACGTGATGTAGAGGTCTATGGGACGATTTGAAAAGTGATGTCCGTAACCATTTCGCGCAAATCCTGTTATTGTTTATTTTATCTCATGTGTTTTATTTATAAAATTGGCAGATGTCGAATTCCACGTGGTGCTGCCATATTGTAATCGTAGCTAAGCACCTGGGCAATATCGACGCACTATATATGTTCCGAAAAAAATCCTTGTGAAACCCGATCCTTGAATAATGCGAGCCTGAAGGTGATGCGTTGTAGACGAGAAGACGTCATGTAGATGTCTATGAAACGGTTTGAAAAGGAATTTGTGATGTCCGTGTGTATCTATTTCGCTCAAATCTGGTATTACTATATTTGGTTTATCTTGTTTTATCAAAAAATTACACAATCCGAATTCCACGTGGTAGTACCGTGTTAGAATCATCGCTAAGCACCTCGTGCAAATCAGAGTATAATAATTTGTGATGTCCGTATGTAACTATTTCGCTCAAATATTTTTATTAATACATTTATGTTTTATGTGTTTTATTTATATTATAAACAAAGTCAGTGCAAATATGTTTCGTTTTTGAAACAGAAAAAAATGATATTACGTTAGCGTGTACTTAGAATGTCTTTGAGTTTTTCCGCTACATTATATACATTTGTTGTTTCCTAACCTGATTTCAGCTTACTGGTTTCTTAGGATTGTCAAATAAAAGCCGTTTTCATTTACCGAGTTCTTCTTTGTACATGGACAATAAACTACCCCACGTGGCACTATTGTCTACTCGTTGACCAATTCGGCAAAGATAGTAGTAGTAGTAGTCAGGCCCGTAGCCAGGGGGGTTCACGTGAATCCCTTTTTGTGAACCCCCCTTTCTCCAAAATGTGAACCCCCCTCAAAATTGCATCTTTAAAATGTGAACCACTAATTGTATTCCATGTTTCTCAAAAGCGTTACCCCCCCCCCCCCTCCTAAAAGCTGCTGGATAGTGTTCAAGCATTACAAAGAATGCCAAGGAAGCCTGATTTGTGCAGATAATAAAGGGAGAACCATTATCTATTAAGTGATCATCACTGAATGTATGGGAGCCTGAGGGGTCTGTCCCCAACGCCATGTGTGAAAAGGGCAGTCATTAGAGGAATGTGTATCAAAGGACCATTGCTTCCGAAAGGACCATTGCTTCCGAAAAGAACTTCACAATATCCCAGGGTATCCTGTTATGAAAACGCATGAGGTAACAAATACAGAAAAAGCCAGTATTACACCAAACATAAAATTATTAATCCTAACTGTAGTCACTCAGAGATGTCAGATGCAGACAACATACTGGTGAATGAACGGGTGACGACGATTTAACAATTGTGAGCACACAAATTAAGCCATATAAAATAATTCGTTATTTCTCACAAGGACTCTTTTAAAAAGTGAACGAAAGATACGGTTTTTTATTTTTATTATGCTAATTAAGGTAACTACCGGCTGTCAAAGAGGCTATTCTCAAATTTCGCACCATTTTCTCAAGAAGTTGAACTATGGTGGACGTTGTCATTGTCCTGAAACCAGCGTGGAACAAACTGAAACCGGAAACACTTCTAAACTGCTACAAAAACGGGATTCGTCTAAGGTGTTGAGCGTCAAGACGAGGGTGAGGACAACGCAGCTCCTTCCTTCAGAAACGTACGGAATAAGCTCCACGAGATGTATGGAGATGCTGTTTGCACGATGGACGATTGTGTTGGCGTGGACGAGACAGCAAAAACGTTGGTTACTCCAAATAACGAGCAGATCATTGAAACCGTACAACACCCCAACGCAGACGGTTGGTTTACCGAGCGATGATGAGGGCGACGAAGTCTCGGTGTGTGAAGATAAGATAACAAAACCCAGTGGCACACATGCTGCATTATGGACGCTAATTAAAACACTCTAGTTCGACGCTCGTGAAATCGAAGAGTTGACCGACAAGTAGAGGCCATTATCATGAGATAGTCGCAACAAAGACTTACGCAGAGAGACTGACATTTACAATCAATAATAATTACTAAGCTATAACCTTAGAGATTCGTACCAAAATGAAGCACAACATTTTCTAATACTGCATAATGTTGCTTGTGGACATCAGCATATGTAGAATTACCGCTGTATCCAGTCACTTTCAAGCATTATTCACAGTTCCCTAAGGGCCTTTAGATGGTTGCCTTTGGCGCTAGAATATGTCATCTTCGGCTAAGTCGGATTTTCGCGTAACTCGGATTAAATCACTCGGTCCGATTGAATCCGACTTAGGCGAGGTTTATTGTATATATATATATATATATATATATGTGTGTGTGTGTGTGTGTGTGTGTGTGTGTGTATATGTATATATATATATATATAAGATGAAAGAATATAAGACAAAATCACATGGTCCACCAATCTCACACCCACTTCATTGTTCTTGCAGTTAGAAATGCAATCTTCTGCATTATTAGCCTCACATGAACTTGTGGCGCCTCTGGAGCCTGAATTGGTAAAATATGAACCCCCTTTGGAGTAGGAGTAGTAGTAGTAGTAGTAGTAGTAGTAGTTGTAGTAGTAGTAGTAGTAGTAGTAGTAGTAGTAGTAGTAATAGTAGTAGTAATAGTAGTAGTAGTAGTAATAGTAGTAGTAGTAGTAGTAGTAGTAGTAGTAGTAGTGGTAGCAGTAATTGTTGTAGTAGTAATAGTAGTAGTAGTAGTAGTTGTAGTAGTAGTAATAGTAGTAATAGTAGTAGTTGTTGTAATTCTCCTTGAATGCATGGAAGACATTTGGAAGCATCGAATTAATATCGTTAAATATGTGACTAAAACGTGTTGCTTCACACTATGCATGCTTGCGTCATGTCTCACCAAGCTGGGTAACGCCACCTGTAGTGTCCGGCCGACAGCGTGTCCCTCACATGGGTATCAATTAAGAACGTATAGAGGAAGGCCACATGCAGCCCGCCTCGTTGTGTTGATGTAAAATTTGTAATTAACGCACGCACGCATGCACGCACGCACATAAACACACTCCCTCCCTCCTGCTGTATTAGCCTGATTTTCTAACAATCTTGCTATTCGTAATTCGGTAGAGGTAGTTGTCTTATTAAATTGATTCGCTATCCCAAAAAAACTGCCTAAAGGACAACATATATGGCACCCACATCAATTAATTTTGTTCGATAAGCTAATCAAATGCACACGATTTCGAAATGGTTACAAACAAATCTGCGCATTTAAGCCTGCTGTATTAGCCTGTAAGGCAAGCGTCCATATCCCCGTAGATTTGCAATAGTCAAGAAACTATAGCTGTAGTATCACAATAGGTAATACTATTTCCAATAGTCACTATTAATGATTAACGTCGAAACCACAACTATACGTCGCACAGAAACCAAGCTATTGAGAAATATAGATACCGGGTATTTGGATGTAAGCCTAAAATTCAATATGAGCATAATCTGAGGATATTGCGTATTGCATTAATGGATTCATTAATGGTGAACGACAGTGGGACGATTTTAACCTACAACTGTATTCCACTGACGTTCACCAAAACATAGAACCGTTTAACATTTGTGTACATTCTTGTTGAGTAATTGCAAACAATGGATACATTGTTACTGAAAAACCTTTCATGCCGCCTCAGGGGATTCCGACAAGTGCTCATATCATTGTCACATCGGGACTACGTTTTGGTATCTCTCATTCAGTTTTTAGCCAACGACATAAACTAGTTAACGGACGTGTTTTTGTCTAAATATACCGGATAGCCATAGTAAATAAGGCTAAACTCCTCTGTTCGATTGTCACAATATGATCACCGATGATGCATGCAAAACTCTGGTGCACGCGCTCGTGACGTCACGCCTAGACTACGCAAATTCATTACTCTACGGCCTTCCGCATACGGCGCTGCCGCGTTTGTGCAAAGCGTGCAAAACAGCGCAGCCCGGCTCATATGTCATACGACAAAGCACGACCACGTCATTCATATTCTGCAACATCTGCATTGGTTGCCTATTCGTGTGCGCCCGACATACAAAGTGCTTGTGTTTGTGTACTCTGCGATGCATGATCAGGCACCGAGTTACTGAACCGACGTCAACCGAATCGGCTATAGAGATCTGCGTCTTAGACACGTCCGCAGTTCAAAACACTACTAAAACACACCTTCTTAGAGTAGCGTTTATAAAATATGATTACATGGACTTTAACAAATGCACTTATTCATATTTTAATTAATAATTATTGCCATTGTTATTTTAATTATTTATTATACCGTATTTAATTAACTTATTTATTTTAATTTTTATACATAATAATATACGTTTTTGTTGTTTAGACAGGCGGGTATATTAGTAATGGAAGGACTACTTTAATTATTATTTTATGGCATACGTGTTATAATTTTTTTCTTAATTTTACTACGATTTTAAGTTACGAGTACATGGATGTAAAGCGCCTGAGAGCAATCTGATTGATCAGGCGCTATATAAATACATTGTATTATTATTGATATTATTAAGATATCGCTTTCTGATACCGAATAATGGATGTGCTCTTGGGAGGCCCTACAGTCGCCATAAAAGACATGCCATTTATAGTTTATGATACTATATAACATACTTTTTAGGAACAGTTTATAAAGTGCTGACTATTGGTAAAGTCCATTCCAAATATATTCACGCACAGTCTGGTGGGCATTTCAGAAGTACACGATCTAGGGGCAGTGACTTATTTAATTGCAAATAGAGCTTATTGCTTCTTTACTGCTGTGTGCAAGAGTTTGATGCAACAATTGTATGTCTTTCTGTGTTTTTGTAGGTGCTGGTCGAAGCGAAGCGCTGAGGGATGGCGACAAAAAGCAAGGTAACAGAAAGCAAGTTAGATTTACGCTTTACTCATCTCGCCAAATTATACAATTGTCTCATCTCACCAAATCATCAAGATAACTTCCATTAAACTAACAAGAACGGCAGGCAAAGCTGTAGACGTAGACTTGAACTAACCGATGATACCATCTACAACTACCAAGGCATAGGAAAAAGGCCCATGGCATAGGAAATGGTATAATAAACTGGAAAGAAAAATGGCTGAATGACAGAAGACAACGTGTAGTAGTTGATGGGGAGGCTTCAAACTGGAAATCGGTATTGAGTGGGGTACCACAGGGATCAGTACTAGGACCTATATTATTCTTAATATATATCAACGATTTGGACGATGATATAACAAGCAAGGTGTTAAAATTTGCGGATGATACAAAAGTGTTTAGAAGGATTAAAAGTGATGGAGACAGACAGCATTTACAAGATGATCTTGATAGGTTGATCAAATGGTCTGAAAAGTGGCAAATGCTGTTCAATTTTGGGAAATGTAAATGCCTCCACACAGGTCATGGGAATGAAGAGGTAAACTATAAAATGGGGGGTACTGTTCTAAGTACTACTGTAAAAGAAAAGGACTTAGGGTTAACCATTAGTGCTGATATGAAGGTTTCAGAGCAGTGCGGAATTGCAGCGTCAAAGGGAAATCAAATCCTTGGATTAATTAGGCGAAATATAGCGTATAAGAAGAAAGAATTAATAGTACCGCTGTACAAAACAATAGTGAGGCCTCATTTAGAATATTATATACAAGCATGGAGGCCATATTGCAAGAAGGACATAGATATGCTAGAAAGAGTACAGAGGAGAGCGACTAAAATGATACCAAATCTGAGGGATCTTAGTTACGAAATACGCCTAAAAGAATGTGGCTTAACAACACTAGAGACCAGGAGATTGAGAGGAGATCACATAGAAGTGTTTAAAATATTGAATGGTTATGAAAATATTGATAGAAACATTTTTTTCTCAGTTAAGAAAGATAGAAGGACCAGAGGACATGAAGCTACATTAGTAAAGGAGCAGTGTAGATTAGATATAAGAAAGTTCTCACTCTCACAAAGGACTGTAAATGAATGGAACAGATTATCTCCTGATTGTGTTGGTGCTAGTAGCGTGAATATGTTAAAAAATTAAATCGACACACACCTTAAAAAGGCGGGATACATGTAGATAAAAAGTATTGGACTCTCGATAAGCCAAAAGGCTTCCTTGTCCACCTGCCATCCAGAGTAATTTTCTTTCTGGATGGCAATCTTGTTAAATATTGTTAAACATTACTAAGATGTTTTAATAGTGGAACACGCAAGATAGTTCCGTTAGAAGTCTAGGGTGCAGTAGGAAATATGGGGGTGTACGTTAAGGTTTTTGTGGGCGCATCAACCGGGGGTGATGTGCAGTTAGATATCTCAGGGGATCCAGTTGGAGGTTGCTGGTAAAAAGAAAGCACTCACCAAATTCAACCACGTTACGGGCCTGAATGGTGAACGCGTTGTTACGATAATGGCATGCGTCTGAAGCCAGGTAATAATATACTGGTGAACCACAACCACTGGAATCAGACATGGACCCAGAGCTAGACTGAGAATGGGCAATGACGTCATATCATATGTAGCGTGCCTGGTGGATACGAAGGGAACTAGAGGGTGCTCTAGCTGTCGTTTCATGAATGAAACAGCGCCCACTGGCGGTGAAATGGGTATTAAACAAATTCATTTTTCATGGAAAAAGGTGTAACGCCCAGGGTTACTACTTGTGTCACTACGAAATACCCCAAACTGCTGTTTGCGGAACAACAGTACTTTTGCAATTTGAATGTAATAATAATAATGCTACTAATGGTAATGTTTATTATTATTATCATATATTCAAACATTGTATACCCACTTGTGTGTGTATACGGTATTTTGTAGATTATGTATACTTATATCGCATCAAATATACATATACAGATGTGTATATGGTTATGTATGTGTATCTATACACGATTGTCTTTTTCTTGTACATGTTGTCAATGTTTGAATAAACGAATTATTCATTCATTCATTCATTCATTTAGTCAGTCATAACGTTCATAGCGCTTTACATAAGACAATTACAAAAATAGTAGAGTTAAAACGAATTTAAATGTAATAATAAATAAACTAAGATAAAGTGCTGTGAAAACATCAGTAGATTAAGCAAGTTGGTTTAAATGTTAAAATAAATCAATTATTATGTTAAGATAAGTACATAAAAATGTTCTTTCGGCTGTAAAGATATATCAAGATAGATAACAAATATGAGTAATTAGAGAACAATTATGCTGCGCTTATTCAAACAGTGTGCGCTGTAATAAAACGGTAAGTCTTTATAAGCCATGTTTTGAGCGAACACAAAATAAAACAACCAAAGAACAATTGCGCAATCGAACTGTTCGTCACTAGTCAATATTTTTACAGAAGAACATGCATAACCTTTCAGTCACTCAACTGATCACCTTCTTGACTGATGCTTCAGTATTACACTCGCCTCTTTTTATGTTCATTCGGATCCTTGGACCGCTGACCTCTAATATTCCAACTGACGAGAGTAGACACATGACGTATCAGAAACGTGTTGGTTAGTTTGGACTTCTCATAAGGCGACGTGATATTCACATGACGTCCACACATTACGTATATAGAAAGTGATTGCCTTGTCGCGACTGCGTGCGGTCTGGAACTCACCTCACCTGAACGTATTAGTAACGTCGTGATACACTGGCACTTTCTGCCGACCCGCACAGAAAAGACTCACCCCGACTGCAGTGTATACATTACACTACACTGACACTGACTGAGTCAGAATCGAAACAGTATCCAGCTGGAACTACATCCACGGTGGCGTCCCACAAGGCACAAAGTTAGGCCCCGTACTTTTCGTCCTCATGATAAACGACCTACAAAAATTATTGATTTTAGTCATAACCAATAATTTCAGTGCTTCATCGCATTACAACATGTGAACGAGTTAATGTTTCGTACCAGTATTCATGTGATGTCAAAAATTGCGAAATCGTGACAGTTTGAGATGACGTCATAACATAGTGAAATTCTTAAGAATTGTTAAACCAATTTCTAAGAAACTTCAAAATAGCCTAACGTGAGATATGGGGCTTCTGTGTAACTTCAAATATGGGCCAGTTGGTTTGGACTGTGGAAATTTGAAATGTTTTGCGTAACTTCAGGTAGATGGGAAACTGTGATAGGCCACGACATGCAGCTGATTACACGTCTCATGTGGTTTCAAATCGCTTACGTGTTGACGTATACCTGTACAATGGTGCGTTACGACATTGTGACCCTGTGATCGATCTAGTTTTTATTTAGTGCAATCAATCGATAAAGTATTTATTAGGCGCACATTGCCAATTCGACATAAGGAAGCAAGTGGCCGCGGGGAACTTTCTGGAAGGATAGGAGTTGAGAACCAAGGAATTGTGTCATGTAGTTATCAGACGAAAGGTTACATTTTTCTGGCGTACCTGGTACAGAAATACTCGACTATCTAAAAATACAGTATAGTGCACTCGATGGGAAGTTAACAGGAACAAACTCCAAAATGAAAGTGATAGTAGGATGCTATATCGGTCTATAGCATTTATATTTTGATCGAGTTTCGCCAATTTAAGATAGCTACTATTACACATCGAGCCATTTCTTCTTTCTATTCCCAGGAACCTCAGATCGTATGTCTCATTACAACGGCATTGGCAAACGAGCATTCTCTGTAGATGCACCCACAATCTGGAATCAATTCCCTATTAATTTAAAACCACCTGAAACTGTAGCCACCTTTCGTAAAAAAACTAAAACCTTATTTGTTTGATCGCATTACCACCATGAGTCTTCAGCTGTCCCTTGCGCTAATGACGTCCCTGTCCACGATTTTGCCTACTAATTCTTGTATGTTACGCCTCTAAGCTCAGAGTCCTGGGGATATAGGCGCTATAGAAATGTATTATTATTATTTATTATCAAACATAATTATTATGCATCAAGCTACTACTGTATATATATATATATAATATATATATTATATATATATATATAAATATATATAAATATATATATACATATCCACGCACACCCACACGCACACCCACGCACACACACACACAAACACACACACACACAAACACACATGCACACACATGCGCACAAACACACACACACACACACATGCACACATACACACACATACGTCAAATCAAATCCGATAGGCTTTGTCGGTAACTTGGACTGCTATAGGCTAATTTATGTTATCACGATTGTTATATATAAAACAGGATACGGCGGCATTCCTCCAACAAAAACCATGACAATATAATATACAACCTATTTGTTTGTCTAAATGTATGACATTACTGTCCAAAAATACACTACGACGTCACTAACCGGTATTTCGTGTCGCCAGGTGTTCAACGATTGCGTGCACGGCCACATCGAGCTCGATCCGCTGTGTGTCGCTATCATCGACACGCCCCTGTTCCAGCGACTGCGGCACCTCAAGCAAATGGGCGGCTGCTACTATGTCTTCCCCGGGGCGACACACAACCGCTTCGAGCACTGCCTCGGGTGTGTGATTATTCTGTAGATACAGTCTGTTTAAATTCCACTTAAAATAACCTCAAGAACATTTATGTGCAACAAAAGTTAGATGTAGAGGAACAACGAGAAAATCGTCTTTGCTAAAATTGGGAACATTTCTATTAACATTACAATATCTAAGGGGTGTTTCAAAACACCACTGGACTTTTTTGTCTTTAAAAAGTGCGTCCAAAACAGGCCCCTTGCAAATTAAATTGTTTTATTTGGCCATCGTCACACATTTTGCAAACTAATTCAGACCCTGAGCAGTCATGATGTGCCCACGCCGCACATTTTTCAGATTGTATTCTTTTTTCCTCGTCTTTACTGTCAGAAACCAGTTGGTGGAACGCATTGTTGTTGTCTCGCTTGTTTTGGAAGTTTCGACATCGCAATGACATGGCGAACGATTTCTTCCTCCCTGTGTTGTTCCATTCATGCAGGGTTGTGGCGCTTTCTTTGTATGATTTTTCTTAGATTTTGTTATCAATCGAAGTCGAGTTTGTAAGGGCTGAACGTGATGATGTATATCTTCAAACTGTTTTCGATTTATGATTTTTTGATTGATCTTCTTTCGGTATAGACGATGAAATTGCAATAAGTTTGTAATATCATACAAATTAACAATATACATATATTGTTCTACCTGATTCTATAACAATAATTTTATATGTCTACACACTCGTTTTGACGATAAGCAAATACGTAATAGTAACAATATAATTTTTTTCTTAAATACATTTATTAGTATTATTCCTATTACAAAATATATAAGCGAGCGAAAAATGTAGAACTCAAACCACGTCCCAAAATGCTTAATTCAACTGTTGTTAGCCCCTTTATGGCTAGTTCAATCCCAACGATCTTTATATCGTGTGAAAGCTTACGCTTGCTGCTATTCTGACAAGCAATTATTATTCCGATAATCTTTCCTAAAATAACCTATAAATGGACCTACAACCGTGCCGTATCCGGTCTCTTAGACACTGGCGAACGATGTTGGTTCGTCAAAAAAGTTTATCCATTTGTGACATGGATCCCCCTGTCTGCACAAATTGTGACACCCCTTCGGGACTCCGGCAAGGAAGAGCGGCGTGCACGAGCGCGGACGAGGAGAGGTGTGACGCAGGTTGCCTGTTTTGTATTAGGTGTTAGCTTTGTGATTAAACCTGCTTCCATTATTAAATCGTGTTGTTATGAGAATGTCACATTGGTGTCGTGACCAGTCACATCAGCCATTACAGGGAAGTACTGTTCGTTTCACGTTTTAACCTTGATTTATCTCGTTATTTCCATCCAAGTTCGTAATTGTTTTCGCAAATGCAAATGGCGCATTCAGCCGATCGAAGCCTAAGGCTAAGCCTAAGGGCTGTTGAGCTGGGTAGCCCCTATCGTTATGCTACGCCTCAGTTCCCTTCGACTGTTGACAGGTTAACACCCTGTCGCATTGATATGTCGGGAGTTTTCGAGGATGCCCCGCACGCTGAACTGTTATCACCTACGCCAGCGGTTCCGTCCACAACATTGCCCGTTAACCCTTTAACGCCGGACGAGGTCAGGTTACGGCTATGGTTCTCGGGCAGTAAAGATGCCAACAGAGTGGACGATTTTCTTAATCGTTTCGACACGATTGCCGATATTTGCGGTTGGACAGCTGGCCAGCGTGCCCTCCAGTTGGAGATGGCTCTCGTGGGGGAAGCTTACCGTTTGGTGATACATACCGTCCAGCTGGAAGACTACTGTTCTCTCCGTGCGGCACTGGTCTGGCAGTATAGCCAGTTCGGTAGCGGAGTCGCTCTACGCAGGTTTAGGCAACGCAAACGGGGTGCTACCGAGCCGTTGCGAGTTTTTACCAACGAACTGCTTGACCTGGCTCGTCAGGCATATCCGAATTGCGATATGCGCAGTCGTATGTCACTGGTCAAAGAGCAGTTTATAGCCACCTTGACTGATGAATTCACTCAGAGACTATGCTCTATTGAGAGTGATGCGCCTCTCGAAAGGCTCGTACACATTGCCGAGAAGAGTGAACAGTTTACCCAGTGTACCGTTAAACCAGACAATGGCGGTATATATACTCTAGCAACACCGAGTTGCTATGAGGCGAGCTATGATAACACACATGCCAATGATGATACCGAAATTGACGCACTAGTATCTCGTCTAAATATCGTGTTGCAAACACGCTCGCAGCATGGAGGTAATGATCATGGTACTCCAGTCTCGAGCACACGACAGACAGATCATAGTCGCAGTACTCAACATTTGCATATCACCTGCTATAACTGCGGACAGCAGGGCCACATTGCACGCTATTGCTCAGCACCACGTCGTCGTCAGACGTACTTTAGATCCAGGTTCAACGGTCAGGCTTCTAACTCACAGTGGCGCAGCAAAACTCCTCGTTCGCATAGTGGGACACGGCCGGAATCCCTAAACGAGGACAGGCTAGAATAAACCCTGGAAAAACTAGCCTTTCTCCGAACACTGATCCGGGAAATTAAGTAGACAAACATGTGCCACCTACCAGTAATCTTGGTGTACACCCACGATTTTACAGAGTGAAGCCAGTTGATGGCTGGGTGATTCGTACATGCATGTATAGCATGGAATGTCCCCTACTTTTGGACACAGGTGCCGCAGTGTCATTAATTGACCATCAAACTTACTTGGGTATCGCCGCTAGTCATCGCCCTCCGTTGCATCCTATACACACTCAGCTACAAACAGCAGATGGTGGCCAGATGAAATTATTTGGCGAGACAACCATACAGTTGGCATTTGATGGATTCCACACATCATACGATGTCGTAGTAGCTGATCTGCGAGAACGTGGTGGAATTCTTGGGTTGGACTTCCTCCGTGAACATGGGTGCGAAATTTCGATGCGGGATGGGTTGCTGAAGATTGGGCCCACAACATTTGCATTGACCAAACAGGGTAAGCAAGACACAGTTGCACGTGTTCGCCTAGAGCAATCTGTAGAAATTCCACCAGCCATGGAACTGGTTGTTACTGGAGGAGCTGAAAATAAGCTGCAGTATGCTGGTAGCAGCACTGCCTTGCTGACACCAAGTGCTAGTCTAATGACTGATACCGGGGTTGTTATGGGTGCATCGTTGGTTTCAAGTGATACCAAGCACATACCAGTGGTACTCCTAAACCCCACGGATGAGTCGATATTTCTCCGTAAAGGTGGCACAGTTGGTGTGCTACAGTCGGTGCCATGCATTGAGGTCTTCAATGTATCAGACGAGGACTTGCCTTGTAAAGAATTTGCTGAATCAGGACAGACGTATTCCAAATCTACGTCTAAACAACTTCCCCCAGCGCTAGACAAATTGTCTTCTGAACTGTCAGCAGAACTAAATTTGTCTCGGCAAGATGCTGTCCGAGCCGCTCTCCGACGTTATTCGGATGTTTTTGTTGAGACTAGTTCCCAGTTGGGTACGACTGGTCTTACAAAGGATAGGATAGATACTGGCAATGCTTACCCAATCCGCCAACGGGCTCGACACCTTCCGGTGGCTCAACAAGAGATAGAAGCAAGAGAAGTTCAGTTCATGCTGGATAGGGATATCATAGAACCGAGCACTAGTTCATGGAGTAGTCGGGTAGTCCTTGTAAAGAAGAAAGACGGTACTGTCCGGTTTTGCGTAGATTATCGTCGATTAAATGATGTCACCCGAAAGGATGCATACCCCCTGCCGTTGATTTTGGATACATTAGATGCTCTGGCTGGCTCTGAGTGGTTTTGTACCCTTGATTTGATATCTGGTTTACTGGCAAGTGGAACTGGACGAACGAGATAAAGAGAAGACCGCATTCAGCACGCGTCAAGGTCTCTTCCAGTGGAAGGTCATGCCTTTTGGGCTCTGCAATGCCCCGGCAACATTTGAGCGTTTGATGGAGCTCGTTTTGAGAGGGTTGTGCTGGAAAAGTTGTTTGGTTTATCTTGACGATGTTATCGTCTATGGAAAGACCTTCGAAGAGACATTGCGCCGCCTCACTTCAGTGTGGGACAGATTTCGTGCTGCTGGCTTGACGATGAAAGCCAAGAAGTGTAGGCTATTC
The DNA here is from genome assembly GCA_963995525.1 of Escarpia spicata. Classification (NCBI taxonomy): domain Eukaryota; kingdom Metazoa; phylum Annelida; class Polychaeta; order Sabellida; family Siboglinidae; genus Escarpia; species Escarpia spicata. The sequence goes on along the minus strand of OZ023214.1, from coordinate 8,360,363 downwards.
CAGACTGAGGTTGCCTATCTTGGCCACATAGTCTCCAGACACGGGATTGCTACAGATCCCCAAAAGGTATCTGCAGTGCGAGACTGGCCTCGGCCTACTACGGTAAAAGAAGTTCGTCGATTTTTAGGCTTAGCATCCTATTATCGGCGCTTTATACCATCGTTTGCTCACATTGCCAGCCCTTTGACGGCCATGACGAGGGCAAAGCGTTCTTTTACCTGGTCAGATACCAAAGAGAAGGTGTTCCGAGCCCTTCGACAAACCCTTTGTGAAACGCCTGTTTTGGCATACCCCACTCGAAATGACGAGTTTGGCGAGGCCATGGGTAGAGTACTTTCACAACGCCAGGCAGGTGGTGAGAAAGTCATTGCCTATGCATCTAAGACCTTCAGTCGTACGCAGACTCGATACCGCACAACACACAGGGAGTTGTTGGCAGTAGTGACCTTTGAAGTTTGTCAAACAATTTCACCACTCTGTGGGGCCGACCATTCACCATTATCACAGATCATGCGTCACTGACATGGTTACTTAATTTTAAAGAACCTGAAGGAATGGTTGCATGGTGGCTCATCACCCTTGGTGCCTATGATTTCCAGATTGTTCATCGACCAGGAAGCTCGATGGGTAATGCTGATGCACTCTCCCGCAAGGTGTCATGACCATGCAATCAGTCAGAGTGCAATGATTGTACTCCAAATACGTGCAGTGAGCAACAAGCCTTACAGCAGCCCAATTAAAATCACAATGTTGTCTCTGCACTGTCCAATGACAATCTCTTGTTGGGCGAGATTGCTGAACAAATCGTGGATCCACCCAAAACTTCTTGCAAATCTTGCCAATCTGGTTCCAACAGCCACTTTAATGACTGTTCATCATCTCCGGAGAAAGGCGCGGAAAGCGGAGTATTTGCAGTGCAGTGGGTCCCAGGTGTGACGTTACCGGACATACGTCGCTAGCAAAGCGAAGACGAGAGCATTGATTGTATGCTCCGCCACAAGGATACCCGCACCCAGAGACCACCGTTTGCACAAATCAGGGACCAAGATTACATGGCCAAGTGTTTATGGCAACAATGGGACAGGTTGACCATAGTGGATGGCATTCTCTATCGTAAGAAAAAAGCCAGTTGTGACACAGAAGAGATAATCCAACTTGTGGTCCCTTCGCCAATGAGACGGCGACTTTTGATGATCCACCAACCAGTTGGTTGACCAATAACCTACCAATGGACACTGAGGTATGCTCTCCAGACCCAGAACGCTGGACACAGACTCCAGAGCTTCCTGCTGCCCAACCTCGAGTACAGACTCCGGATGATCGTACTGTTGGTGACGATAGCGAGGTAGTCAGCCCCCCAAAGGCGACTACCGATGATGATATAAACCTTCGGTGTGGCCTACGCACACGTCGCCCAGCCACTCTGCTTGACCTATAGGTCAACACATCGCTGAGTACATGCTCGTAATCTTGGGCGAAACAAAGTAAATGTGTTAGTCTTTGAACGAGTGCTAGGACAGATATATGACTTTCTCCAGCGATGTCTCAGAAACTGTGGGTGACATGATGGATATGCAGATTTCTGTTAGCAGTTGCACGCAGTCTGACATCATTCGCCAGCAGTCAAGAAAGATACTCACGCCATAGTTTGGTCGCCTCAGTGTTTTGAAAGAATCTGTTGCACTCAACATGGTAGAATGATAATGCAGTAACCGTGCTCTGCTTCGTCAGTTCCACATTTGAAACACATTCGCCTGCGGAATACCGTGTTATTGGTTTCCAGGCAGAGAGTAACCTATGTATCAATTTTGTTTGGTACATTACTGTCGTGTGTAAGCTTGGTTGACAGTGCCATGCCAAATATGGTGTGAATGTACTTGTTGAATTGTTTTTGGTTTTTTAAACTTTGTTCTATGCCATGTATCATCTGGAGGAAGAATCCGCCCTGCTTTACACTAAATTGTTGACGACACGTGTGGCGATCAACTTGTCCCTACGCTCGTACTCATGCTGATATGGGAAAAAGGAAGTTCAAACTTGTTACACATGGCGAGATGTCTCCATACTGAAGATATCCCAGCACCAAAAAATGTACTGCCATGGTGGTACACAGTCGCCGTATCACATGCATCGTCACAGTTTGCGAGGGTGCAGCTACAGTCAAGACAATTACATTGGACGTTGCTTATATCGCCACCATCACCCCAGACCATTCGCTATATATGGTGCAGTTACTTTCATCAACGATGCTTGATATGTGTTAGTTAACGGACACTTAATCTACGTATGTGAACAATCTCCGGACAATGATGAACATTTATATTTCATGAAGGACGTTGCATAATAATTTTGTATATACTTGTTACATATCGTGATCTTGAAAGGATCCCTGAGTTTCGTTCAGGGGCGAACGTGTTAAAGGGAGGGGGAATGTGACATGGATCCCCCTGTCTGCACAAATTGTGACACCCCTGCAGGACTCCGGCACGGGAGAGCGGTGTGCACGAGCGCGGACGAAGAGAGGTGTGACGTGGTTGCCTGTTTTGTATTCGGTGTTGGCTTTGTGATTAAACCTGTTTCCATTATTAAATCGTGTCGTTACGAGAATGTCACACATGTACCGATTGAGGCGCCACTTTCTGATTTTATGCTATAAGCTCCACACACTTTTAAACGGCGACGAAACTGACATTCTCAATGTCGGCGTGACGTCACAATCACGTATATCAACCACCCAACGCAACGAATTTGACCCTTAGTCTCCGCTGGTTGGCCTACATTATTACGACGTGATGCTAACATCGAGAATATCGGTTTCGGTGCCGTTAAATCAGGTCAGTTTCGCCGCCATTTAAAAGTGGGTGGAGCTTATAATATGAAATCAATAATTAGCTAAGTGCGCATGTCTAAATCCTATGCAAATTATCCAGGCAGCATCATAATCGGAAGATTAGTATACTTAGTACTTGAGTCCAGCATAGTTCGGAACTGCACCTAATACAGAAAACGACACGATTATATGTAAATCATGCGCTTGCTCAATTATAGTTATATGTTATGTTTACGTTTATCTACAGAGTATGCCACCTGGCGGGACAACTGATCAAGAATTTGAAGAATTTACAGCCCAAACTGAATATCACAGAAAGCCATGTCAAGTGCGTGAAGATAGCCGGGCTCTGTCACGACCTGGGTGCGTGAGATAAATACTGTGCTCTATACAAGAGCCATATATATATATATATAAACATATATATATTTGTGTGTGCACTGTACATATATCACGTACTGCATACACGCACACGCACACACATACACACACGCGTGCGCACACGCGCGCATACACACTAACACAAGTTTGCATAGCATAGCGGTAATTGTAATCTTCTGTACAAAATGTTCCACACCTGTTTTGTATATAGATCTCCTTCGCACATCTTCACAGTCAGTTTGGTTTCTGGAACGTTTCTGTTGTCACCCGTAGCACGTTTACCAGTGGAAAGTTGGATATAAAGTAATTGTTTTGGGACTCTGGTGTCTGGCATGCGCTTGACATGCCCAGCCCAACATAGCTGACTTTTAAACAGGCAGGCCTCAATGCTGACGCTGCGTGCCTGTTCACGAATGGTAGCATTGGTTATTTGGTCTTGGCAGTGGACCCCCAAGATAATCCTGGGTGTGCCCTGTTGAATTGTTAGAGCTTTGATAAGGCAGTAAGCAACCTACATTTCACTGCCATACAAGAATATGGACAGAACGACAGCTTTGCGTATAAGGATCTTAGTAGATATCCTAAGCTCATGTTCAGAGAAGACACGTCGGTTTAGTCTCCCAAGACATCACAGGCACACATTATTATTGATGAATTTTTGCACATACTTTCACACCAGTATTGATGTCAAAGGGTTCCGATTTATCACCGTCATGCAAGACACACTTCCATATTGTCATGTAGATTTCAAGTATCAGAAACACTTTTAGAAGGGCATCCAAGAAGGGCAAGGCAGTCCCTGTCTACTGAGTCAAATGCTTTGGATAGATCAATAAAGGCAAAATATGGGTCAGGTCGTGACCTGCCCTTGAAGAGCAACAAAAATCACGTCTGCGATGCCAAGTGAAATAAACGAACACGCGCACACTATATGGCTTATATATGATGATACTTTGTTTATTGACTTAACGACTAACATATATCATGCGTATATTGTAGGCCACGGACCTTTTTCGCATGCGTTCGATGGAATGTTCATGCCTCGTGCCGCCCCAGACAACAAAATAACGGTAAGAGCCACATTTTATTGCATTGCACTTGTTGTGGTATGATTTAATAAAACGGTTACATACTTGTACAGGAAATGTATTTTGCAATGATGAACGCATTGATTGATTTTCTGTGCCGTAGGAATCAAATAAATACACCTTGCTTTGGGATATATGAATTAAAACTCGAATGTAGTAGCCAGAGAGCTGAAGTAATTATATTACTGTTCAATGTTGCTATCTACCAGGTACAAGTCGTACAGTGGAGTAATGTTGTTTATAACAGACCAGCCAACATGCATGTGACGTTATACTTTTGATGGCACTTTTGTCGATAGCATGAATCCGTCACTGAAAGGAAAACAGAAAGGTATGGGTGGACCATGGATGCCACTGTCGATTCTGAATTTGAATGTCATTTTGAGGAACACAAGTTCAAACTTGGGTCAAAATATTTGTATTCATTAATTGATATATACTTGTGTACGTCTTTGAACAAAACCAAATATTTTATGACTTGTAGATGTATTGTCTGTGTTATCAAGTGTTCAATCTTGAATTGACATAGATATATGGAATTATCTCATTTAAAAAGCTTCATGTTCTCGAGATGTATTTATCGCTTGTACCAAAGTTGTTTGCACGCCCAGTCGTTCTACGTAGGCATGTTTTCATAATCCTATAAACATCGCAATTAAGGTCACTCTGGGATAGTCACAAATTGTTTCTGTAACAGCAAATTAAAGTAAATCCTTAAAACGGTCAAGAAGCGCAAACTGAAGTGGTGCGTCCTATCACGATCATCTGGCCTTGCAAAGACAATCTTGCAAGGTACCGTGAGAGGGAGGTTCCACTATTATATATACATATATACCTGTATATACATATATATATATATATATATGTATATAATAAATTATATATATATATATATAATATGCTTGCACCTACATGAATGAATACAAATTAACCATTTGCAACTACAATCAACAATATCACGCCAGCATACATACATATACAGCTCTCTTTATTCTTTCGCTAGTTATTATAAAGTGAACTAGCCTAAATGACACACATCTGGGTTCAAAATAGAAGAATGTGTTATGTAACAACTTCTGGATTGTTGAGATGTATTTTTGCTTTTTTATTGTTTCTTCAGCATGAGGATCTATCCACTCTTTTGTTCGACCGTCTGTTGGAAGAGAATGAGCCAATAAAGGAGAAGCTATCGCCGTGCGAACAATACTTCATCAAGGATTTGATTCAACCGCAATCCAAAAGCCAGAGACCAGAGGAGAGGGACGACAACATGGCGTTTCTGTATGAGGTATGTGGCCATTGATTTAACAAAAAACACAATGGAAAAAATCATTTTCAAAAGGAGCATATTTCCTACTTAATAGGACAATGTAATCCTAAAGCTAAAAGACTTAACAATACTTATATTTTCCTCGTCTTAGTCTCCTAGTCTCTAGTGTTGTCAACCCACATTCAATAGGCGTCTTTCATAACCAAGATTTTTCAGTTAAGGAATCAGCTTAGTTGCTCTTCGGTGTACTCTTTCTAGCTTATCTATGTCCTTACGATATGGCGTCCGTGCTTGTATACAATATTCCATAAGTGGCCTAACTATTGCTTTGTTCAGTGGTACAATTAGCTGTTTCTCCTTACATGTGATATTTCTCGTAATTAGCCCTAGTATTTGGTTACCCTTTGAAGCTGCAATTCCACATTGCTCCAAAACATTCATGTCACCACTAGCTGTTACTCCTAAATCATTTTCTTTTACAGTTTTATATAATATATTATCCCCCATTATGTATTCTTTGTTTACATTTCCATGTCCTATGTGGATGCATTTACACTTCCCGAAATTGAATAACATTTGCCATTTTTCAGACCATTTGACCAATTTGGCTAGATAATCCTGTAAAGTGTGTTTATCTGCATCTGTTTTAACTGTTCTGAACACTTTTGTATCGTCTGTAAATTTCAGTACTTTGCTTGACACATCATCATCCAAATCATTTATATATCAAGAATAATATACATCCCAAAACCGACCCCTGTGGCACTCCACTCAAAACTGGTTTCCAGTTTGAAATCTCCCCCTCTACGATTACTCTCTGTCTACTGTCTGTCAACCATGTTTGTATCCAACTGATCACACCATCCCCTATGTCATGGGCTTTTAGTTTAAGTAACAATCTTTGATGTGGCACTTTACCAAATGCTTTCTGAAAATCTAAGTCGACAACATCTACTGATGACTCATCATCTAACCAGTTTGTAATTTCTTCTAAAAACAAGAGATTGGTTACACAACACCTAGCTTCACATAATTTGTTTGTAAGCAATCTTTCGTATAGCTTCTTTTGATATGTGTTTCTTCCTAGATCGTTTCCCTTGCTTTTTTAGGGGAACAAATCTTCCAATAATGCCCTCAATCTCATCTTTCAAAATGGTCCAACATTCTGTTACTGTTGTCATCACCTCCAGCACTCGCTAGTGATTTCCACTGAATATGTCGATGATTAAAATCACCCATTATAACACATTCCCCTTTACTAATCTCCTTTATAGCATTGTGCAGTTTTACATTATCCTCTTGTCTTATGTTAGGACTACAATAAACTAGTTATATTGTTAAAGTTGAGTTTCTGGTAACTGTGTTGCACCAAATAGCTTCCTCGCGATCTGCTTCCCTTTTTTATTTGTACTTCATATGCCTGTATGGATTCTTTAATAATTAATATAGAGAATGAGTCCGCTTCCCCATCTCTCTTGTCTGTCCTTTCTAAACATGACATAACCCGATAGAGCTAATTCAGCATCTACCATGTCTTCGTTTGCCCACGATTCTGTGATGCCTATTATATCGGGGTCTATATCCGCTATCATGACATCTAAATCGCTTCTCTTATTTACTTTACTTCTGGCATTTAAACATACACATCTAAGTTCATTTTTATGGATATTTGGTGAACCTTTCCTGGTAGATTTGTTTGTACTATTTCTTTGAGGTGGCTCTACGTATCCCCCCTGTGCATCTAGTTTAAATACTCAACTGTGCATGTACCTATGAATTGTTGCACCATCATTTGTGTTTTAGACGAAAGTGTGAAAAATCACTTCAACTCAGTTTTTGAACAACTCCACTGTTCTACAACAAACAGGTTTCGTGTAACATCTTGTGATAACAACCAAAGTGCATCGTTCACGTGTAGACAAGTTAGGTCAAAACAACAGCTGAAGAGAAAGCAGACCCACGTAAGGCAAGATGCTGAATCAGTCCATGACTTAAGTGTTTAAATATTTGTGTTGCATTTGTAGCCACAGAAGAGGAAAGACATGGCGTTTCTGTATGAGGTATGTGGCCATTGATTTAACAACAAAAACAACTGAGAAAATCTAATCAATCATCGCGTACTTTCTAACATCTGATGGCGTAAAAACAACGACATTTGGCAGTAAACATAAATTTTAGCTAGAATTGCTGTAGATAAAATAATGATTCCATACACTAATGATAGAATATACCATTGTATATTTTTTTTATATAATCAATACACAAGAAGGGTTTTAGCTAAGCGCGATATATCTATTTTTTGGGTTTTTGTGTTTCATCATCAAAGTATAAGTAATAATTTGTATATGATGTTGGAATATATTAAGGTTCCAAAATCGAACGGGATGGTAGCAAAGTCTGAACTGTATTTTGGCACATATCTTATGCAGAATGAATAATTTATCTTGTTATGCTGCAAATGAACATACGTGTACTGACTGGTTGGAATCTAGTTAAAATAAAATTAATGCCTGTGTATTGCCTTACATTAGATATGTCGTATGAAGCCGTTTCTCTATCAGATCGTAGCCAACAAAGAGAATGGCATCGACGTTGACAAATGGGACTACTTCGCTCGCGACTGTCACCAACTCGGCTTCACCAACAGCTTTGACCATACACGCTTAATGAAATTCGCGCGAGTCATTAGAGCCGAAGATGGAAGAAGACACATCTGCTTCAGAGACAAGGTGGTTGCCTTACGTTAACATCGCACACATTGTTTCATATTTGGTTTCAACAAAATATGTGATTGTGTAAAGTCATTCTCGTTTAGACTAACGTCATTCACATTCGTTCTAATCTTAATTAGAACGAAAAAAATGTTAATTTTGAAGTATAATGAAATTGGGCCTAGCAAACAGTTGAAAACAGTTTCCAAGTAGTAATATTAACATCCCATTCATCCCATCCCATTAATTGCGTCATAGAAAAATTGTCTGGTGTCTATATTCATGGGTCCATCCTAATCAAATATCGGTTAACGAATTTAAAAGTGTGGACTCTTATGTCCTAACAAAAGATATGTAATTCATCTTGATAAGGGTATCCACAAAATGCAATTACCTGTACAATGTACGGGTCCGTGGTTGTAGGAGGTGCACATTATAGTAGTTCGAAATTTCCCATGGAAAATACGGGGTATCCGGAGAGTACATGTTGGTGATTGGGGTGTTAAAGGCTAAACGTTTACAGTAGATTTGATGACATATTGACGAAATGCCACCACTGTTACAATCAGGGGGAAGTAAACTGTCAAAAACTGAGATCAGCATTGGATAGTGGATGTGGATGTGAATGTGTGATAAGATATCTACGGTGTGTTTAAAGCAATAATAATTGTAACCTTTATCTGAGTGAAATCGTTGGTTTCAGGAGGAAAAGAATGTGTACGACATGTTCTATACACGGAATGCCTTACACCACAGAGCCTGCCAACATGTTGTAATTCAAACTGTGAACTTCATGTATGTAGACTGCTATTTCTGTATGTAATCTGGAAAAAACAATAAATATTGCTGAAAGCGATTGTCATCTGAAATTGAAATTAGAAGACTTCCCTAATCGTTGAGTTGATGGAATAATCAAGAGTGAATTTTCTGGTGGGATATATGCTATTCTATGGGTAGTATAACCTTGATTTTATAATATTTTACCAGTACTTCTAACCTAGTATAACAAATTAAGGGGTATTCAGTATAGTGAGGTAAAATGTATTACATGTATTTCATCGCTTAGTGATATCATCCACTTTAAGTGGTGACCGAAAACTCCAAAAGTAAATCATTCCACATTTTAGTTCATAGGCCAGGTAGGTGGATAGGTGAAAACCTCGCATCTGGTGAATTTATGCTACAATGTTTCTTAAGAAGCAAAAGGATGGTCGATTAGCTTCACAAAGTCCAAAAATAGGTATACAATCAGTAGGGTTATATATATCTATATATATAGATATATATATGGGTGGGTGATAAGTTGTTCTCGCCTCGTATCGCGTGTTAGATAAGTTGATACCATGGCGCCACCTGTTGAATGGAACCTATATTACACACTCATGCTGTAATAACATCTTTATTACGCACATTAAAACTGGCAGCTGTACAGTTTTTAAAATACTGTTATTTCTGTAATGGTACGGTTAACGTCGTCATGTTCAAATTGTCACTTCGAAGAACGTATTTAATGTTTTTGGACATGGCTATCGTACCCCGAAAGGCGACTATTGAGTTTTCGTTCGAGTGCGGCCGTAATTAAACGTACATATTTTGTATAAATGTCTTACATTTTGAAACAATATAAGAAAACCGAAGTGTGTACAACCTATTCAAATGATTGTATTTTCCCCATACAACGTAATTGGTTAATATGGTTAAGCGAGTTATTCCTTCAATTTGGGCTGGAGTGGAAATCTTCACCCTCTCCAAGAGGGATATATCTATGCGGCTGCGGGCAACCAACATTTATTTAATAACCTATCTTCTTTTTGGGAGACGCAGAACCGAAAATGAACACTGCAGTTGTATTGTTATGTCTGTGTTGGTTATACAGGCTGATGGATGCTTTACTAAAAGCCGACAAACATCTGACATTCTACGGCGAAAACGGGTAAGCAAACATACTCTCACGAGTCCTTCTTTATATATTGTTAATATATTGTTCAGTTAACAGCTTATGCTTTGAAACACAATCAAACGCGGCGGTGTGCATATCTGGGTCATTAACATATTTCGGTATACAATCGAATCTCGGTTTACGGTCACCTCGGTAATCCGGTCACCTCGCCATTAAGGTCACATTGAGACAGTCCCAAATTATTTATACAGTATAAGATAGGACGATAGTCCCGCTAATTCGGTCAGTATCCCAGTACAAAACGACGAAAGTGCCCGCCGATTACCCCCCACTTACGGTCAGTCACAGCGGGGAAGCCAAGACTGGCAACAATGTAAGTGATGCTTTCTCTGGTGCCTTGATATTGCATTTGGAAGTCAAATTCTTAGTGGCTGAGCAGATTTTACAAATAAATGCAGCGGTGCGGAAGCAAATCCGAATTCGGTCAATAGGCTTCATCCTTGCGGTTGACAATATGGCATCGTCTGTTTGGCGTCTCGGTTTTTGTTTAACGATCGAAAAAGTATTTTTGGAGTTACATGGGTGTCGCGATTTTTAATAATAAAAAAATGTTTGGTATGTTGTTAAACTAAATCATCATGTTATTTTACTTGCGTGATTGGTTGCCCGAAATATCCCGTGGTGCCTCTTGTTGATAATATAAAACTTTACTTAAAATTAAGAGGTTCGAACTGTTGGCATTTACGACAACGCCTGCTTGATCTTAATCAATATCAAAATAAATATCATGTCAGCAAGTAATATATTGTTATATTTCGCTTAGTGGTATAATTTATGGTTCCATAATTTATAACAAAATCCACAACACTGTGGTGTGGTGCATGCATATAAGCGTGTGTTTATTTAAATGCTAATTGTAACTAAATTTCCTGTTGACGAATTCACTAACAAATAACTGTATCCATTAATAAAACATACGCTACACCACACAGGACAGTACGTACTACACCACACAGGGCAGTACATACTACACCACACAGGGCAGTACATACTACACCACACAGGACAGTATATACTACACCACACAGGACAGTTCGTACTACACCACACAGGGCAGTACATACTACACCACACAGGACATTACATACTACACCACACAGGACAGTACATACTACACCACACAGGGCAGTACATACTACACCACACAGGGCAGTACATACTACACCACACAGGACAGTACATACTACACCACACAGGACAGTACATACTACACCACACAGGACAGTACATACTACACCACACAGGACAGTACATACTACACCACACAGGACAGTACGTACTACACCACACAGGGCAGTACGTACTACACCACACAGGACATTACATACTACACCACACAGGACAGTACATACTACACCACACTGGGCAGTACATACTACACCACACAGGGCAGTACATACTACACCACACAGGGCAGTACATACTACACCACACAGGGCAGTACATACTACACCACACAGGGCAGTACATACTACACCACACAGGACAGTACATACTACACCACACAGGACAGTACATACTACACCACACAGGGCAGTACATACTACACCACACAGGGCAGTACATACTACACCACACAGTGCAGTACATACTACACCACACAGGACAGTACATACTACACCTCACAGGGCAGTACATACTACACCACACAGGGCAGTACATACTACACCACACAGGGCAGTACATACTACACCACACAGGACAGTACATATTACACCACACAGGGCAGTACATACTACACCACACAGGGCAGTACATACTACACCACACAGGGCAGTACATACTACACCACACAGGGCAGTACATACTACACCACACAGGGCAGTACATACTACACCACACAGGGCAGTACATACTACACCACACAGGGCAGTACATACTACACCACACAGGACAGTACATACTACATCACACAGGGCAGTACATACTACACCACACAGGACAGTACATACTACACCACACAGGACAGTACATACTACACCACACAGGGCAGTACATACTACACCACACAGGACAGTACATACTACACCACACAGGGCAGTACATACTACACCACACAGGACAGTACATACTACACCACACAGGGCAGTACATACTACACCACACAGGACAGTACACACTACACCACACAGGACAGTACATACTACACCACACAGGGCAGTACATACTACACCACACAGGACAGTACATACTACACCACACAGGACAGTACATACTACACCACACAGGACAGTACATACTACACCACACAGGACAGTACATACTACACCACACAGGGCAGTACATACTACACCACACAGGGCAGTACATACTACACCACACAGGACAGTACATACTACATCACACAGGGCAGTACATACTACACCACACAGGACAGTACATACTACACCACACAGGGCAGTACATACTACACCACACAGGACAGTACATACTACACCACACAGGGCAGTACATACTACACCACACAGGACAGCACATACTACACCACACAGGACAGTACATACTACACCTCACAGGGCAGTACATACTACACTGCTTAGTGGTCATTGCTGTTAAAATGGCATGCATATATAGGCCTATGGCGATGTACCCAATTCAGCATTAAGGTCACCTCGCTATTAAGGTCACTTTTGTTCTGTCCCGTGGGTGGCCGCAATGCCGAGGTTCCACTGTACTTCCGATGTCCCAAAAGTTTCTTTTGCACTTGTTGCCACGGATATGGACAAAACAAACCAGTGTTTGCGTATAGGCTATGCTATGTACCTTTAGTATAACACATAAGCAATTGCAATATCTTACTTGATAATAAGTCATGAGAATTAAATTGGATCATCACATGTGCCAACAGTGAGAAGGTTTGCCTGACCCACTCAGAATGCCCTTTTCATCTATCGGGGTAAACGTGAAAAATGGCTCGTAGGTCTCAACCTTCCCCTATTTCTTTAAATTGTTCTTTCTTTCTGCAAAATGCATTAAAATACTAGACCTACCCTTCGTGTGCACAACGTATTTTTAGTAATGAATCAACTAATAATGTTGCCAATTTAGTATCTAGACATGTCACTTACTAGACATATATATATATAGATTCTTTTTTGATGACTTGCGTGATAATAGGGTAATTTACAAGGAAGTTGTAACCTTTAATAAGACGAAATGATCAACTCCTCGACGTTTCTGGAAGATGACTGGGTGCAGGTTCAATATACATTGTTAAGATTAAAATACACGTCCTCAGTCAACACGTAAATAGCTACCTAGACACCACTGGAAATAAGCGTAATAATTTTCATACAACGATGATGCACTCGTTATAACCTTTCGTCAGAATGTGTATTTCTAATGGAAAATGGTTGCGGCATTGACTGGCTAGGCTAATAAAAGATCGTTATGTTGAGGTGTCAGCCAATATGAAAAGTCAAACAAGTAAGTGAAATCGGACAATACTTTTATAAAAGAATAAAAATCATGAACATGTACCCAATCTGATAACGACTCAACCGTCGTAATGTATGCATATACATGTATGCTTGTGTGCGCATGCGCGCACCATAAACCAAATAACGTGCTGTGTGTGTTATAATTTCCTCTTCTTCGTAGTCTTGTGGTGATTCCGATTCCTAGATATTGTCTCACAGCTTTATTTCTTGGTTTCAAGAGAGGCACTTCACCTGGGGTATCGAGTTTCTTGGTCGTAGTTTCCTTCCACGAGTCGCCGTGGATATTGTCTTTTTGTGTGTCACAGGGAAACGAAAAGAATGTCGACGTTCGGGAAAGACATGGTGGCCTTCAGCCAGATGACCGACCACGTTTACCACCAGATCCTACACGGCGAGCCCCGCGTTGGTCTACGTGAAGCCCGTGAGATCTTAAGCAGGCTCGAGAGACGTGACCTCTACCGCTGCATCTGTGAGACAAAACCGCGGAGCTGCTCCGAAGCAGTAAGTAGGCCCTTGATGTATTATTAGTTTGCCGGCAGTGTTGTCAACAATGCAGTGATTATGCCAATAAAGAGGGTAAGATTAGCAATTTGGTGTAACAGTGTATTACAATGATTAACAGCAAAGAAATTATAAATCTTTAAATATGTAGTGGTGGTTTTGGTGGGGTTGTGATTGCGATGGTGGTGGTGGTAGCAGTGGTTGTGATATCTTCTATATGTTGTTTCTTTTTAATAATAATATATACAATTACCAATATTCATATTTAATCTGTACTCGCATTACTGTGTACGCACGCACGAGTGTTTGTTTATGTATGTGCGTGCGTGCGCACACGTGAGTGAGTGAATGTATATTCGTGTGCGAGCATGCGAGCGGGTGTGTACTATCTTACTATTATCGAGATTGCGTATGTTTGTGTGCGTGCGTGCCTGCGTGCGTGCATGTTTGTGTGCGCGTGTCTTTGCGAGTGAAACGTAACAGCTCTATTTTTCCCCAAAATAACCCATATATATTATTATATATTTGTGTGGCATTTTAGTTAGTGTTCTTGACAACAGCAAAGTCGGTTCATTGTAATGCCCATCTATACTGTTCATGCAGAAAGAGGTAGACATCCCGGTGATCAAGGATCGAATTGTCGAATTGTCGAGCAATGCATTTGCGGTCGAGGACTTCGAGATTTTGGTAATAAGATAAACAAGATAGTTGATTATGTCCGTCGGTGATGTTACAGCTCAGTTACTTTGTCAATGTCTAGTTCGCTCTGCGTCCCCACAGAACTAGCTGTATATATATATATATATATATATATATATATATATATATATATATATACAGCTAGTTACTTTGTCAATGTCTAGTTCGCTCTGCGTCCCCACAGAAGTAGCTGTATATATATATATATACAGCTAGTTCTGTGGGGACGCAGAGCGAACTAGACATTGACAAAGTAACTGAGCTGTAACATCACCGACGTCTAGTTCGCTCTGCGTCCCCACAAAACTAGCTGTATATATATATATATATATATATATATATATGTGTATACAGCTAGTTCTGTGGGGACACAGAATGAACTAGACATTTACAAAGTAACCGAGCTGTAACATCACCGACGTTAGTCGGGTAATTATTAATGTCATTTTCTGTACACAGATATCTATTTTTGACACATGCATATAAATTGTTAAGAAGCAAAGGCTCAAGCTCTTAGCTCTGCTTACGGGTTTGTCTACATCGCCAAACGTCACGCCGTATCTCAATTAACACCTTCGTATATTCAATGTATCTATGCTGGATGTGTTTCGTGCATACACCCGGATTGACTTTGTAGGAGGTCACATTCGACTACGGCCAGGGAGAAGAGAATCCGGTTAAAAGTGTCTACTTCTATGAGAAGAGTGCACCCGAAAAGGCTTATAAAATACCAGAAGTGGAAACTGATGCGGTGAGCATGTTAACCTACGAGTGTGTGCATGATGTATTTGTGATTGAGATGAGAAAATTGGCAGTTAGCTGAGACAGACATACAGACAGACTGAGTTGTTTATGTATACAATTGTACAATAAGGTATAATAATAATGATAATAATAATGTGCATTATGGTATAACAGTACGATGTGAAATTTCAAATGGGTGTCATATTTAATGTACAACTTGAATATGGGAGAATCCTATTAAGACTAAAAAATGGCTCTCATAGGAGCCATCCTGAGAGCGATACCAACAGCACGTAAGGTAAAATAAGCTTCCTTGCGCGTGCATGCGTGTGTGTGAGCGGTGTGCGTGCTTTTGTGTGTTTGTATGCGTGCGTGCGTGCATGTGTAACAATACGTCGTGCCATAACCAGTTGTCGTTTTGAAAGCATGTTAGCAAGATTAACAAGCTATAGCAATGTCTTCATAATCACCAATATATACATCATTATTACGATTATGATGACATGATATTGTCTGTCGTAGGTAACACTGATGCTGCCGTCAATCTTTTGTGAAGTCATCTTGCGGTTCTTCTGGAAGAGAGAGAAAGGAAATCGAGAAACAGTTGCCCGCCAGGCCATCCTGAATTGGATGAAGGAAGACAAAGGATGGCAAGCTAGCAGAAAACGAGGACACCCTCAGTAACAACTGTCATACTGGAAGAGTTCGTTCGCTGAACTTGGCGTCGTAATGCATACGACCTACGCCATGCCTTTGTTGCACTATATTTGACACTTCAGCACGTGATGTCATAGTTTTGCGTAATTTTTGTGCACTGCACAATCTACTGAAGCGTCAAATGATATAAGTAATATAGAGTCAAGACATGTTAATTCGCCAAGTAGCTACAGTAACACACTTTCTTTGCACGGACTATTTAGTAGAGAACGCGAAAACCAATTAAGACATGTCGATTTTCCACGTAACAATAATAACATAATTTCTATACACGGTCTAAAGTAGCATTATTTGTTATAAAGCTCTTGCGGTGGTGGTTTTTGTTGTTTTTGTGCTGATGCTTATTATGCTGTTTTACATATAGCTGTGGTCGCTATGATGCACTGATTTACTTCGAATTTCATTTATTTAGGCGTCGGAGACTGGGGCTGTAATATTGTGTGGGGGCTGGAGATATGTTTAGCTCCACAATATTTTGGAAAGGAGTGAAGTTGGAGGTTTTTGTAAGCTACGAGGAAAGGTGTAGTAGTAGAGTTTTGGTGAGCCTCAGCCCAACCCCCCCAATATTCACCAATATCCGACGCCTATGGGTAGTGTTATAAACGAATGGATACTTGAGCTGTGCAAACTTGTATGCATTACCAACGATTATTATACCGACAGCAAATAAACACATTTTGAATTTTGCACTGGTTGAGTTGAAAGACACCAACATACACATTCAGTTTACGTTTGACCTGTACTCGCCATGGACCGTTATCAGCAGCTAGACGCTACAAGCCGCCAGTAGCACCTTCAGCACGATTCCACTGTCGCGCTGTCGGATCATTCATGGCATTGGAAGACTGGGGGGGGGGGGGGGGGGGGGGGGGGGGGGGGAAGTTGAAATATTTTGACACCATGTCTACCTTCATGCAATATAGCATAGAAATACGAATTTTACTGGACAATTCTACACTGTCGACTAGGGCCTATCGATTTCGTGAATTTGACATTATATCTGACCTTCGTCATTTTGGAAACACAACGAGTATCCGCGAGCGCGTTATGGTGTTTATGCAACGATTGTTACAATCGGTAATGTAATAATCGACAAGTAATGTAATAAAGACCAGTAATGTAATAAAAACAATGAAAACGTTTATGATGACGATGCTGGCGGAGGTTATGGTGCTGTTGTTAGTAGTGATGATGAAGGTGGTGGTGATGAGGATATAACTGATAATGACGGTGACGACGAGAAAAATGAAAACAATTAAAGGGTCATATCAGTGATGATGATGATGATGACGCTGATGATGATGATCCTAACGATGATGATTATGATGACCGTGTTGTTGTTGATGATGATGATATTAGGAATAATGATGGAGACGGTGATAATGAGGATAGTAGTAGAGTAGGTCCCTTTCGTTGGGATGTTAAAGGGAAGTGGTGTATTCCCATGTTAAAAGATAGGAAAAAAATCCACCGTCACTTCAGGTGGAAGGTCAAGATTCATGGTCGGAGGAAAGTCAAGGTCAAGAAGCGCCCCTGGCGAATAGGGCAAGGTCAAATAACGCTCACTGGCGAATAGGTAATGAACTAAATAACTGGGTCAGATAGGTAGATAACATTATTAAATAGTTCAATGCGCAATGGGTTGTTTTTTATGTCGCATATGTGGTGAACCAATTCGGGAATAGCGCCTCCTATCGTATACATTTAGAACTACAAAAAATACATAAAATCCTGACGAATAAGTAGTGAATTAGAAAATAGGTCAAATTATGTAATTACCAGTTACCGTACAGGTCTCCGACCGTCCCAATACCCTACTTCCGGTTACCGTACAGGTTCACGATGTCTTTTTAGGCCTATTTCCGGTTATCGTACAGGTCTACGACCTTCTAATCACCCTACTTCCGGTTACCGTACAACTATACGACCTTCCCGTCACCCTACGTCTGGCTACCGTACAGGTCTACGACTTTCCCATCACTCTACTTCTGCTTACCGTACATGTTCATTATGTATTTTTAAGCCTACTTCCGGTTACCGTATACGTTCACGATGTCTTTTTTTTACTTCCGGTTACCGTACAGTTTCACTATGTCTTTTAAGCCTACTTACGGTTACCGTACACGTTCACGATGTCTTTTTAAGCGTACTTCCGCTTACCCTACAGTTTATCGATGTCTTTTTAGGCATACTTCCGGTTACCGTACACATTCACCATGTCCTGATCATACTTTTCCGTCCTAATTTCGGTGAAGTCAACCCTACTTTCATCAATATGTTCCAATCATATGACTTCCGTTATACCTTCACGTTACTTCTTGTCATCATGACGCCATTTGCCCTTCCTCTTCATTCACCAAAAATACCTGTAAACTCTAACACCCTAATTTATAACCCAAAACCATTTACGGTACACGTTCACGGTGTCTTTTTAAGCCTATTTCCGGTTACACTACAGGTTAAAAAAAATTAAGCCTACTTCCGGCTACCTCACAGATTCACGATGTCCTTAAAGCCTACATCGGGTCACCCTACACCTTAAACTGAATCGGAGAGAGCAAATATGATCCGTGGAGCCATGCAAATATGTCCACGACGTACAATCTAATACATTGTAACGACAACTCGTAGGGGTTTTGTCATGTGAAGTATGTGCTATTAATAGTACTGCATGCCACGAAACCTGTTTCAACTAGAATACACACCAGCTACAGAGACAAGATTACAAAGAAAAAAGAGCTACAACCGGTTTGAACCGGTTAGAACCAGTTACAGCCGGCTGCCTGTAAGTGGGTAGAACCGGTTAGAACCGCTTAAACTCCATTAGAACCGGTTACAATCAGTTAGAACAAAATTGAACCATTAAAAAACAGTTATATCCGGGTAGACCAGGTTAGAACAGGTTAATACCTTGTCGAACCTGTTAGAACGTGGCTAATCCAGTTAGAACAGGTAATCAATTAAAACCGGTTATAACCAGACACAAAGACAAAACACACAACACACTTGTAGCATTTCTGCTATTTCTAGATGGTTAAATCTACTTGCCTGAGGTTTAATTTAGGAAATGAGGAAGGTCAAGCCAGTAGATAGACATATTGTTGACCAACCGCCTTGGTTACGTAATTACGGCAACTCGGTTGCAGATGCGCTCAGTGGAGCGTGGTATTCTGTTGCTAGCATTGCCAGCAGGTGGTTTCACTGTAATCTTAGAGGGTATTCCACAATGTTTAGTTTGAATTGTATACTGCTTTAGCCAATATAAATTATGGAAACCGGTCATATGATGTGTAATTAGGTCCGCTTATATAAACGTTTATTGTACGCATTTCGCCATCTGGGCGCTGGCGAAGGACTGGGTCAGATCCAGGGTTGAACGAGACAGGTTGCCCTGCTGCCAAGAGAATGGCTAGTCAAGTCGTAAAGCGTGGTGGGAATCGTTAACGTGGGTTACGTTCCCAAGCTTTTGTGTGTGTGTAATATTCAGTGTCCAGAGTGATTGTTTGATCGAGCTTCGAAGAAACCATGCCGCCACGTCAGCGGTATATTGAGACAACGTTCCGGTTGGCCCCAACGTATTTGCGTCGATGAGCGATAATCGCGACGCGCTCACCCAGCACGGGCCATCCTCGAACAGCGGTCTCACAGCGACAACGTCAGAAAGATTGACCGAATACGACTCGCAGCGGCCGGCGGTAAACGTATACTGCCCGGCTTCGTCTTTCAGTTGAACGTATTCAACTGACTTCGCAATCGTTTGCGACCGTGCGATCATTGAACGTACGCGACTCGAGAATTCGCGGCGTACGACGGCAATCGTCAAGTGCCCGGCATCATCACTCGTGCGGCCGAGATACCTCGTTCTAATTGTGTTCGGAGCTCGGCGTGTTGACTTCAACAAACGTTCGTATATATTCGAGATGGGATTAGCCCAATATCAATGTATGTTTTCTGATTGAACGTATCTATTATTTGCTGTATTATGATTGGTAGTTATCTGTGTTTGAAGTGAGGTATTTTTACCCTTGAAGTATTCACATATATATGTATATATATATGTGTGTGTTGTAACAGATTACTGTAATGAGAGTCCGCGAGGACTAGCTTATACTGTGTATTTATATTAAGGGAGTTATTCTTAGATAACACTTGGCGCCTAGTGTATGGTCGTGTAGCGGTATAATCCACCTTAGAAAGGGAGTGGATTTTGATAATTGAAAGATTCAGTGTTATTGTTTATTATTTTCTATTAAGTTTGTGGTTACGGGATTTCATTATTCTGTTTATTTTGTTAATCGAGATATTTACCAAAAGAAGGATATCTTGTAATAAAGTTATTACATTTTCATCGTTCTTTGTTGCTTGTTCACGAAAACCGTTCTTTCTCATAAGCGTTGACCTTGATATATAAGAACCCTACTAGACTGAGCCATCTAGTGTACGGAGACCTCGCTAATTCGTGACATAATTGGGGGCTCGTCCGGGATTCCGGCGAGGGGGAAATTAAAATAACACCTTCGGTCAACGCTATGAATTGCGGGTAACACGTGACGGCAACATAGAACATGCCTGAGAACTTAGCTGCACTCTGGTTCCGTGGAATGTCAGCGTTGTTCCGTGGCTAGAGACGAAACCTACATCTATTCCAGTAGCTGTAGTGTAGGGTAATTCACATGCCCCTTGTCGTTTCTGCCCGGACATAATTCTGAGTCCCATATTTCTCGTTATATTTATAGTGTGTCATTCACGTTTTGAGGCATCAGACTTGTTTATTGCAGCAGTAAAGGACCATGAATTAATCGTATAATTATTGTAAGTAGGAGCTTTGTTATTTTTCAGCTGTACGAGGAAGTTGAATTACTTGTTGCAATTGCCAAGTTGGCATTGGGCAAATTGAAGTCCTACAGAATGACCGTGTGTTGATAGTTGACACGGCGTGGTTGAAATCGTATAGTGATTTCGTTATTCCAGTCTTATGAGAAGATTGGGTGGAGTGTTGTAGCGTAGCTAACACTTTTGTGGTTTACAGGTGATTGACCTTGTGTATTACTTAAACGTGATATCCGTTTAGTGATTGTTTCGTGTGTTGCACTAGTTTGCAAACATGGATCTTGCTCAATTGATTGAGTTAGGCGAGAAGTTAGGGTTAACAGGTCCCGAACTTCAGGCATTTGTTCGCGATGAACAAGGAACCGCCCGGGCTGAGCGACAGGCCGTTCGCGAGGCGGAGAAAGAGAGGCTCCAGGCCGATATGGAGAAAGAGAGGCTCCAGGCCGATATGGAGATGCGCGCGCGTGAAATGGAGCATGAAGAAAAGATGGCCAGGCTCCACAACGAGGCTACGACCGTAGTGAACCGAGATTCGGTGAGTAATGCTTCAGCCATTACTAAGGGAATCCGTAGTCCTCCGTTACCCTGTTTTAACGAAGACAGGGATTCGATTGATGCATATCTCCAGCGATTTGAAAGATATGCTGAAAACCAGGGTTGGGAGCATGAGAATTACGCTATATTTCTGAGCGCATTGTTAACCGGTCATGCATTGGAAGTGTATTCCCGTTCCCCGATTTCCGTGGCCAACGATTATGACCAGTTAAGGAAGGATGGTACCGACTGACTGTAGGCGATTTTCGTAAGAAGTTTTACACCTGTTCTCTAAATTCGACCGAAACAGTGTCGCAGTATTTTGCTCGTATGGAGCACTATTTGACTCAGTGGATTTCTTTGTCAAACATTAATGAGTCTTTCGAGGGTCTTAAGGAACTCATTCTGAGAGAGCAATTCTTGTTTATGTGCCCTAGGGAACTGTCCGTGTTTCTGAGAGAACACAAACCGATGGGGAAAGAGAATTTGTTAGAGTTGGTGAGAACATTTACAGATGCCCATTCATCATATGGTAAACGGGAAAATCGTAGAGACCGAGTCCGACCCACTCCAGTTCCTTCACCCATCCCGAAAAGTAGATCAGGGGAGGGGAGATACCCTATTTCTAGCACTACCCCGCGGCCCGTTCCTCCGCCGCGTACATGTTTCCTTTGTAATCGGCCAGGTCACATCGCGAGACAGTGTACAGTGGGAGTGCAGAATAGGAATCCTCCACCGCAAAGGATGAAACCAGTGGTTGGGAATTGTGCTGTTGTGCTAAACCAGAATTCCCCTAGTCACCAATGTCCTGTGGGTGGGACTGATGTCACGTTGCAATGTGGATGTAAGATCCCCGTAATTGCTAGTGCTTGTGTACAACATGAAAACAGTTGTAACTTACCGGTTGTAGAGGGGTATGTGGGGGGATCCCCAGTGAAAGTACTACGCGACAGCGGGTGTAACGGAGTCGTTGTACGACGTAGCCTAGTTCCTGAAGATCAGTTAACTGGGAAAACCAAAGTCCTTATGCTGATGGACCGATCCGTCATTGAAGTCCCGACTGCCCGGTGCTATGTGAGAACTCCCTTTTTCACAGGAGAAATTGAAGCCCTATGTCTAAACAACCCCGTTTATGATTTAGTCATTGGCAATGTTGATGAACTAAATTTGCCCTGTTCCGATAACAGTGAAGGTTCTACTTTTCGAGTATCCAAGTCAGTTGGTGTCCACGTTACAGTTGAGGCCCCTTTGAATGACACCCCAGTCACTGGTTGTGCTGTAGAAACCCGTGCTCAACGGGAGCGCCTTTCCAAGCCCACAAAACCTTTGATAGTGCCTCAAGTTGTTGGTGTGAGTATATCCGCCGATGATTTCTTCAGAGAGCAAAAGGGGGATGAGACCTTAAAGAAATGCTTTGATTCGGCTGAAGAGACTAAAGGGAAACCTAAGGGAGAACAAACAAGTCAATTCGTGATCAAAAGGGGACTCCTTTATCGTCTGTATCAGAAAGAGAAAGAGGGTGAGACTGTGAAACAACTAGTAGTTCCCCGAGTTTTGCGCAATCGAGTCATGACATTAGGACATGAAACTATCCTATCTGGACATCAGGGAATTAGGAAGTCGCTAGATAGAATCCTCCTTAACTTCTACTGGCCAGGGATAGTGGGTGATGTCCATAGATTCTGCCAATCATGTGACATCTGTCAGAGGACCGTTAGTCGAGGCAATGTCCCTAAGGCTCCTGTACAAATGATCCCCATCGTAAACACACCCTTTGAAAAGGTAGCGATAGATTTGGTAGGTCCCTTAACCCCAGTGACAGAAAGAGGTAATCGGTGGATCTTAACCCTTGTAGATTTCGCTACTAGATACCCAGAAGCGGTAGCAGTGTCGAATATCGACACGGAAACGATAGCAGAGGCTCTTCTGAAGATTTTCTCAAGGGTGGGTCTACCTAAAGTAGTACTCAGCGATAATGGCAGTCAGTTTGTGTAAAAAACTATGACCGAGGTAGCTAGGTTACTCTCTATCCAACAAGTCCACTCTTCTCCTTACCATCCCATGGCCAATGGATTGGTAGAGAAATGGAACGGTACCTTAAAACGAATGCTAAGGCGGATGTGCTCTGAACGTCCACGAGACTGGGATCGGTATCTGGAACCTCTTATGTTTGCATACCGCGAAGCACCCCAGGAGAGCGTGAAATTTTCCCCTTTTAAGTTACTCTATGGAAGGACAGTCAGGGGGCCTATGATGATTCTTAGAGAGTTATGGGAGAATGAGAAACCAGACGAGGAGCTAGTAGAAACGTACCAGTACGTAGTGGATCTCCGTAATCGGATAGAATCAACTTGCGAACTAGCTAGAGAGAATCTGAAGAATTCTCAAGACCGGTATAAGGAACACTTTGATCGAAAGGCCAAGGTGAGAACCCTAGAAGTAGGAGACAAAGCCCTCATCCTTCTCCCCACTGATTCAAACAAGTTGCTCATGCAATGGAAGGGTCCATATGAAGTGATAGAGAGAGTGGGGATAAACGATTACCGGGTAAAGATCGGAGATAATCGTAAACTCTTCCACATCAACATGATGAAGAAATACTATGAGAGAGGTAATGTGGAGATGCTAGGTTTAGCTGCTGTTGTCGAAGAACAACCTGAACGTGAGACTGATGAGGATTTTCCCATTCCTGAGAGAGAGGAAAACATTGGGGACGTCCATGTGAGTGATAGTTTATCACCTGATCAGACACGAGACTTGAAACAGCTGATGGAAGAATTTCCAACCATCTTTTCAAGCACTCCAGGGCAAACTAGTCTCTTGTCCCATGCCATTGAGGTAACGTCCTCTAGTCCCGTGAGATGCAAACCGTACCCTATTCCATTAGCCAAGTTGGGAGTGGTAAAACAGGAGGTTGAGAAGATGCGAGAAATGGGCGTGATTGAGCCATCTCATTCACCGTACTCTTCGCCTTTGTTGCTAATTCGTAAATCTGACTCCACATACAGACCGGTAGTAGATTTTCGCCAGTTAAACAAGGTTACTAAATTCGATGCAGAACCTATGCCAAATCCCGATACTATCTTGGCTGAGGTGGGGCAGGATAGGTACTTGTCCAAACTAGATTTCTGCAAAGGCTACTGGCAAATAAGGATGGAACCGGAAGATAAGGAGAAAACCGCATTTTGTACTCCCCAAGGGTTGTTCCAATTCTGCGTCATGCCTTTCGGTCTAGTCAACGCCGGCGCGTCGTATAGTCGCATGATGAGCATACTCTTAGATGGCCTCGGTGGTGTTACCAATTATGTTGACGATGTATTGCTTCACACCTCAACATGGGCCGAACACTTATCAACACTGCGGGCAGTGTTCGTCCGAGTGAGACAAGCGGGTCTCACAATAAAACCGTCGAAGTGTTTTCTTGGGGTTGAATCCGTCGATTTCCTGGGGCACCAAGTAGGACAAGGAGAAGTGAAGACCCAGGAAGACAAGGTAAACAAGATTAGGAATGCGCCCATTCCTACCACGAAGAAACAAGTGAGGTCTTTTCTAGGTTTGGCAGGATATTACCGGAAGTTTGTTAATGGGTATTCCAGAATCGCGGCTCCATTGACTGATCTCACAAAGGCAAAACAGCCTAACAAGGTAAGTTGGAATGATGAGGCGGACAAGGCCTTCATTCAACTGAAGCAGGCCCTGTGTAAGGCGCCTATCCTCAAATTGCCTGACGTCAACAGACCCTTTGTCTTGCGTACAGATACGTCCGATACCGGACTCGGAGCAATGTTACTCCAAGAGAATAACGGAGTCTTATTCCCAGTCGCGTTTGCGAGCAAGAAGCTCAATCCCACGCAAAGGCGATATTCCGTAGTAGAAAGAGAATGTCTGGCAATTGTTTGGGGACTCGAGAAATTTCACTTATATCTATATGGGCGAAGTTTCATTGTGCAGTGTGATCAACGATCCCTGAAATTCCTAAACACTGCGAAGTTGACAAACAATCGCGTTATGCGATGGGCTCTTAAAGTCCAACCCTATCGTTTCCGGGTAGAGTCAATCCCTGGAATAGATAACATAGGTGCAGACTACCTAAGCCGAATGGAATAGATGTAGGTTCCATCAAATTAGTTGAGACACTGAAGTGTCATGAATTTTGTTGTGCAACTAGATACTTACTAGTTCGGCGAGTGATCGCCAGGTTATTTGTTGTATTAAATTGAATGTATTAAATTAGTGTATTAAATTTATTCCTTAATATTTTTGTTCAGGAAGTAGATTCTTAGCGGGGGTAATGTAGCATTTCTGCTATTTCTAGATGGTTAAATCTACTTGCCTGAGGTTTAATTTAGGAAATGAGGAAGGTCAAGCCAGTAGATAGACATACTGTTGACCAACCGCCTTGGTTACGTAATTACGGCAACTCGGTTGCAGATGCGCTCAGTGGAGCGTGGTATTCTGTTGCTAGCATTGCCAGCAGGTGGTTTCACTGTAATCTTAGAGGGTGTTCCACAATGTTTAGTTTGAATTGTATACTGCTTTAGCCAATATAAATTATGGAAACCGGTCATATGATGTGTAATTAGGTCCCCTTATATAAACGTTTATTGTACGCATTTCGCCATCTGGGCGCTGGCGAAGGACTGGGACAGATCCAGGGTTGAACGAGACAGGTTGCCCTGCTGCCAAGATAATGGCTAGTCAAGTCGTAAAGCGTGGTGGGAATCGTTAACGTGGGTTACGTTCCCAAGCTTTTGTGTGTGTGTAATATTCAGTGTCCAGAGTGACTGTTTGATCGAGCTTCGAAGAAGCCATGCCGCCACGTCAGCGGTATATTGAGACAACGTTCCGGTTGGCCCCAACGTATTTGCGTCGATGAGCGATAATCGCGACGCGCTCACCCAGCACGGGCCATCCTCGAACAGCGGTCTCACAGCGACAACGTCAGAAAGATTGACCAAATACGACTCGCAGCGGCCGGCGGTAAACGTATACTGCCAGGCGTCGTCATTTGCGCGAACCCGTTCATTCGACTTCTCGATCGTTCGCAACAGGGCAAGACCTCTCGATCGAATTCGTAGCGGTCGGCGGTAAGCGTCTACTGCCCGGCTTCGTCTTCCAGTTTGCGACCGTGCGATCATTGAACGTACGCGACTCGAGAATTCGCGGCGTACGACGGCAATCGTCAAGTGCCCGGCATCATCACTCGTGCGGCCGAGATACCTCGTTCTAATTGTGTTCGGAGCTCGGCGTGTTGACTTCAACAAACGTTCGTATATATTCGAGATGGGATTAGCCCAATATCAATGTATGTTTTCTGATTGAACGTATCTATTATTTGCTGTATTATGATTGGTAGTTATCTGTGTTTGAAGTGAGGTATTTTTACCCTTGAAGTATTCACATATATATGTATATATATATGTGTGTGTTGTAACAGATTACTGTAATGAGAGTCCGCGAGGACTAGCTTATACTGTGTATTTATATTAAGGGAGTTATTCTTAGATAACACTTGGCGCCTAGTGTAGTGTCGTGTAGCGGTATAATCCACCTTAGAAAGGGAGTGGAATTTGATAATTGAAAGATTCAGTGTTATTGTTTATTATGTTCTATTAAGTTTTGGTTACGGGATTTCATTATTCTGTTTATTTTGTTAATCGAGATATTTACCAAAAGAAGGATATCTTGTAATAAAGTTATTACATTTTCATCGTTCTTTGTTGCTTGTTCACGAAAACCGTTCTTTCTCATAAGCGTTGACCTTGATATATAAGAACCCTACTAGACTGAGCCATCTAGTGTACGGAGACCTCGCTAATCCGTGACAAAACTACGTTAGAAACAGTTAGGTCCTTTTACAATACACAGCACACACACAACACACACAAACACACGCAAAGCACCCGAAAACGCAACACTCACACACGTACACACACACAACACAAAAACAAAACACACAAAACACTCACACAACACTCAAAACACACACAGCACAACAGGATCGCGAGGGGGACCCTGACAAGGGCAGCATCGCCGACAATATGGCACTTATTGAGAACAGCGGGTACGGGATGACAATAACAAGCGATCGGGTCGTCACGTACTGCACGAACGACAACGCGTCGATTCTCATCAACGACCGACGCTTCCGTCAACTCGATGTCGTCGTGGACGACCGCGTCTACAGCTGAACAAAAGGACCGTCACCTACGACCTACCCATCCAGATCGGCTTCTTTGTGTACCAGTATGCCAAGCTACGCATGCTGGAATTCATCGACGCGTACGTACCCATGGAAAACGCCTATCTCGCGCTGGCTGGGCGGTGCGTGGACGACCTCACCGAACTAACCAAGCGCGAGCACTACCATCGACACTGAGCCAAGTGGCGACGCTCACCTGGAGGCCTACGTGCAGTGCGAACTCGCCGAGCGAACGCAGGATACCGCCGACAAGAAGTGCTGCGCGGCACGTCGGGTGTACGACAAGAGATGGCCCGGACTCTTTAAGGAGGAGTGGCCCGCGCGTGGAATGATCGCTCTCCGCAGCAAGACGAACTACTGCTTCCGGTCGACCGATAATTATAGCACGAAGGGTCAAAACAAACGCTAGAACGATACCAACAAGGACACCTTCCTCAACGGTCTGACGGGTTGGCGGAACTGCCGCGGATGGACCGGGGGCTTCAAGTGAAAGACTCGTCCGTGCTGACGTACGTCCAGGAGCGAGCCGCGCTCACGTACTTTTACACAAAACTCCGCGCGCTCAACGACGGGGTCTGCTCGGCGCCGATTCTCGTCTAGACGGTCGCCTTGTTGTAGCGCCACTGACGCTTTGTAATACGGCGTATATCGACTTATTGTAGAGCGATTTGTGCTTTGTAATACAGTGAATAAAGAAAATGGAACACCAACACCGAAACGCGTTTTCATATTTTATTACGTCTACAAGCGTACATCAAAGGCCTCCCCAACGTAACATCTTACTAGCATATCAGCACGCTTCTCTCCACCAATCATCTACAAGCACTCATCTCTAATTTTAAGCCCGTCGAATACACAACAATGGTTGTTTACAAAGTCCGACGCATTTTCATATTTTTATTACGTCTACAAACGTACATCAAAGACCTGTCTCAACACATCATCTTACTAACATACAAGCATGATTCTCTCTATATATCAACTACAAACACGCATCTCTACCTTTATACTTTGATAGTCAAATACACGACACTCGTTGTTTACAAAGTCCAACCTGAACAGGTTCTTCAAAAGTTTCAGTGGCATACCCCACTATCGGTGCATCAGATATGCGACGCAGTATCTATCACACACATTAGACAGTCCGTTCTGCAGTCTACAGTTGTTGTACGTCCAGTCGTCTTCACAGTTGCGGCGCGTAAGGTCGCGTGTCGTGGCGGCAGGCCGTACGAAGCGAAGTATTTGCCGCACTGGGTGGTGTCTACGTGCAGCAAACCCATTGCCCTCCCTATTAGTCCGACGGGTAGGTATCGATCGTCTTTGGTAGCCTGTCTTTCGCCATCACGCCGACTACTACATGTTTAGTATATGGATCGGTGGCTAGTAGACGTCCAATCTCTTGCGTATCCGTCATCCGTAATCGAACATGTCAATTTCCAGCACCGTTTCGAACTCGCCGTACACGACGACTTTCACCGTAACCGGAAGCGTCTCGGCGAAGTGGATCTCTTGTCGCAGATTGCCGTTGCGCACGACGTTTAAATGGTAATCGTGGCAGAGGTCTGGTGAAAAGTCGAATCCAAAGAAGGTGTAGCCGTTGCCCAATTCCGCAATTGACCTCATTTTCGAAAGCTTTGCCGGTCTACTCAAACAGTTCCAGGTAGCTTCTGACATACGCGCCTCCGGCGAAGTTCGGTTGAATCGGCTTGCTCGGGACCTGTCGACAGCCCACATAGAGGACGAGGAAGTTTACGTCTTTGTGCTTTGTGTTGAACGGGTTTTTATTGTAGGCTCAGTTGTAGGCGTCGGTGTCGATGATTCCAGGATCACCCGTTTCGGCAGCACGTAGACATTTTGGTGAGTGTGAGATATGGACGGTGAACACCTTGCATTCGACTCGTTGTAGCGGGTACTTGGCCATCCCCTCAGGAATCTCCGTCCAGAGTTTAGTGTAGTCATCATCAATGTTATGTATAATATTGTGATTAGCGCATCGCGTAATGTTCGATTGGGTATTTTTAAACGAACCGTGTGAGTGAACCAATGAAAATAAAGAAGATAAAGCTGCTTTTACTGGACATTCTTCCAGAGTGATGCGATCTGTAAGAAAACGTTTCAATGGATCAATCAGAAGACGTTTTCCGTCACCATCTAGGTAGAAGTCCTTGCCTAAAATGGGATGGCCAACGTCGGCTACGATTATTTGGTGAGAGTATGATTGACCAAATAGTGTGAAACACACTCTGCGTCGGCCAAAGGTGCGGAGGCGTTGTCCGCTAGCAGAAGAGAGATTGTGCTTGGTGGGTTTGGGATTACGTTTATTCGCAGGAGTCGGTGGTATAATGGAAACCACCGAGCCACAGTCCACCAAGTAACCTGCAGTAAAGAGGAGTCGTTTTTCTAGATGATCTGGCAAATCAGATACGACACCAATCACTGACTGCTCTTGGCGTTTTCCGACTGTGGTTGTCGACCTCTTGACAGGAATGAACGATAATGCGGGCAGGGTGGTCCACTGAAACACCTCGACTCATCACCGAATGTTGCATGGTACCAACATTGTTGTCTCATCCTCGACCAGCCTCCGGTACATCAACGACAGCGGATAGCGTTGGTGGTAGCGTGACTTACAGTGTGTCTGCCTTTCGCAGAAGCTCGTCCATGGAGAGTTGGGGGAAGGTAGTTCGATAACTGTACGCAAAGTCAGCGGCAGGGTTCTAAGGAGAGCCTAGCGTATAATAATAATCCTCGCGATCCCAGTCACAGCCAATGTGTCTAAACCGCGCCATCCATTGCGATGGTTTTTCGTCTCGTCAGCATCTATGCCGCCCATGACATGTGCACGCGTGAGTCTTTTATGAATCGTAAATTCGTATCGTTCAAAAAGCGATCACTTCCCAACACAGTTAGGTCACGAACCACACACGAGTAGTAAGGGAGACCATCTCGGACCACATCCAGTGGTGTTTTCTGGTCATTTTTGAGCGATACGAGGGAGGTTTCGAAAGCCGCCCCCCTGAGTAGTCACGTGACCGTATGTGTAACGAGAGGCGCCACCTAACGGGTACGTTAGAGATAACGCCCCCTAGCGGGAAACGTAGAGAGGGTGTGATTATGTATGTGTATTTATAAACCGTGTGTATGAATGTACGTGTATGAAAGAACTAACGAAACACAAGAGTATACGAGTGCACACGTATTTTATTGATGAAAGATACAAGTGTATAACATGAAACCGTGTTGTATTAAGCGAAGCGTACGAATATCAAGACTTGTGGGTGAGTGAACACCACGACAGAGGTCGTGAGCTTAGGGGTCAATACGACCACGCCAGTGGCTCGTGGGATGATGATGATGACGGTACGACTTACGGGTGAACGAACACCACGCTAGAGGTCGTTGGCTTACGGATGTGAATTGTATAATGACGATGATGATATATGTTCGTTAATGAAACACGGTTATTGTAGTTGTTTAAGCCAATCGAATACGCGGCAATCGTTTGCTATCAGATCAGTGCCGAACCCCTTTACGAAATCCTTCATGACAACTCCACGACATCGAAACATGAGATAAGAAACACAGTATTGTCCACAAACGTTAGACACGGGGCTCTGCAGTCTCTTAGAATTATGAGTCCACGTTACACAATGTTTATTCAAGAACCGACAAAACTCGACGTGTTGCGGCGGCAGGCCGTACGAGCAGAAGTATTCGCCGCAACCGTCGGCGTCTACGTAGATCGCTATCCAATGTTCACCGGGTTTACCCGCGTCGTGTGTGTTGCATACGAAGGCGACGGGGTAAGCTTCTATCCGGAGTTCGAGGAGTACGTCTTTGGGTACGATTCCGCGCATGACGACACGGGCGTGCGTATCGCGGGTGAGTAGGCGGACGAGCTGTAGGGTTTCCATCAGTTGTCGTAGATGACGTTACGACTCCTGTCGATCTCCAGTACCTTCTCGAATTCGGCGTAGGCGACGACGTTCACAGTGGTTGTCAGCGCGTCGTGGAAATGAATCTCGATGCGCACGTTGCCCTTATGTACCAGATGGAAGCAGCAGTCGTCGCACGCATCGGGGGTGAGGTCCACAGCGAAGAAGGTGTAGCCGTGGCGGAAGTCGTAGCGAGTCAAGCCGTTGCCTTCGTCCTGCCACGCCTTACCCGTCGAGGTGAACAGGTTATGGTAGCACCTGACAAAGAGGTCGTTCTCGAAGTCGGGTTGGAAAGGTTTGGCGGGTATCTGTCGTCCGTCGACGTACACGGCGAGGAAGTTGATGTTGTTGTTTTTTAGCATGAAAGGGATTTCTGTCGTAGCGTCCGTTGTAGGCGTCGTTATCGATGCAGCACAGCACGAGACGTTTCGGAAGAACACCGAGAAAGAGGTTCTCTTGCGTATGTGAACGGGCACCTGTGGGAATGGAGTAGACCTTGCATTCGACGGGTCGCAGCGGATACTTGGCGGTGGCCTTTTCGAGGGCTTTGATGTGCGCCATCTGTACGCCTGGGTTCAGGGTGACTTTCCTGACGAACAGTGTAGCGTTGACGATCTGTATCTTGTAGCCGGGGTTACCTCCGCCGGCTATGAGTGCCAACGCATCCTTACTGCGCACCACACGTATCTTGGCCTCGACACCGTTGATGAGGAGTTTATCCTGATGGGAGAGATCGACGTGGAGACGACCCGTCATGTCGACCACGCGACTCTGGGCGATCATGGCGCGTCTGGCGACGAACCCTGCGTTGGCTGTCGGATCGTCACCGTCATTGACGACGGCGTCCATAAGATTAGCCATGTCCTTGTACCACATCTGACTCGTCAGATGCGTCTCCTTGGCATCGTTGCCGTAACTGAGCAGCGTCTCTATGTAGGCGCGGTACGGGTACGTGTTGGTCGAGGAAGTCACGAGCGTTCCGTTCAGGTAGAGGTCGACCTGACTGAACAGCGAATGGAGCCAGTTATTCACGGGAGCAACGGGATCGGCGGCATCGAGATCGCTTCCGTCGGCACGCGTCACCTTCGACTGAATGTGTAGTGTCATGCTAGCGAGATCCTGGTAATCGTCTCCCGAACCAGGTACGATGAATTCGATCGGACCACCCGAGTCGAGCGAGGACATCGGTTGGTAGTGGACCGTGCGACTGTCGATGATGCTGGTCTGAGTCGGAGGCACGGCAAAGATATCGAGTTCGCTCTTGAGTCCCTCGCATGATAGTTTATGAACGAACGCCATTGTCGAATATATCCGGTTCACGACGTGCCTTCGGTCTCTGCTTCCTTCGACGTATCGCGGCTGTACTGCCTCGTTTCGTGGCGGGTGTGCGTCTTATACGCTTATGCACACCAGGGGTCAAGAGGTCGCTTATCATTTCTCTACCTGCAGCGGTGGCGCGACGTTTGGCGGCCGTTCTGATGTTCTGTCCCGCCAGGACGTCGTCGGCTATACGTGCGCCTGTCGACAGAGCTCTCTTTCCCAACGCCACGGCGCCTCTCTTGACGAGTGGCATGACGCTACGCAGTAGACCTCTGAATAGACTTCCCAGTCCGTGTCCTCGTTGGTATCGGGCACCCGCGAAATAAGGAAGCGCACCACCCGCTTGACGAGCGTAGTAATCGTTGTAATTCATCTCTCTCTAGAACAGTGGCGTCCGTTGTCGTTGGAAATGAAGTGTCACTGTCACCTTGCCGACCTCGAATGGCACGCGTTGTCCCGTGTCGTCTCTTATATCTATCTCGATCGTACCAAACTCTTTGCAGAGCACGGGTACGCAGTGAGTCTTATCGAAGGTCTTCGACACGACGTCGCCATGGCGACCGCTCACCGAAACGATGCGCAGCAGCGGTACGAGACTGTCACCGACAACTCGTGGTTCCACAACGTCCGTGTAGATGTAGAGCGATTCCCGTTCCATGGTGACCACGGTGTCACCTTCCACGATACGTACCTTGAACTCGGGTGCCGCGGGGTCCTTCGGGAGAGCCGCCAGCGTAGCGGTACGAAAGCCGAGAACGGTGGTCAGCATAGCGGCGCGGAAGACGGTATTCGGTGCCATGTGCACCGATACCTTACGCGTGATGACGCTGTAGCTCAGTTTCACTCGTCCCTCTCCTACCACGCGACGTAGAGCAGCGTTAATGACGACGTTCCGTGACCACGGATCTTTATAGTGTCCGGTTCAGATTCGGATGATCTCCGTGTGCAGGGACCGTGGGTCCCGATATTCATCTATCGGTAGTGACACGGCGAACCCCGCTTCGTCGCCTGCGATGTTGTACCAATTGTGTGGGTACTGTACCTCCACCAGTCCGCACTCCCATTGTCCCCGTAGTAGGATACGTTTCGGTAGCGTCGTGACGTAGTGGGTCAGGGTGTTGTCGGGGTGCGTGTCCATGGAAGCATTGCTGGGCAACGTGAGATAGAAATCACTCGTCGCCATGTTTCAACGTCGGACTGGGTAGCAGGTAACCCAACGAACTACTCAACAGGGCCGTCCAAAGAGTCGGATTGACGTGGTGGCCGAACGTCAGGTTGTAGATGCTGACCAAGATGACCGTGTACAAGACTACGACTTGACACAGAAAGACTATCTCCTCTTTGGGACACGCGGTGCCAAATATATGCCACGGAGTCCTATCTTTCTTTATTGGTGGAGTGGCGTCGACTCGTCGTCTTCTTCTTCTTCTTCTTCTTCGTCACTAACGGTAATCCGTGATGTCGTCTCGTCTGCCATACGTGGACGACTGACATCGCGACGGGCGCGTGACTAGTCTTTATAGCCGACGAGGGCCTTGGCGTCGATCCAGCTGTTGAATTTCGAAGGATATCCGAACCATTTCACCAACACCTCCCGTCGCCTGCCTACCTTGCGGCGCTGTACTATCGATTCCACGCGGTACAGTTTATCGGCCGGAACCGTCACCTTCTGCAACTCCGGCTCGTAGAAGGTACCGTCCAGTATCTCTCCGAGATCGTCCGCTAGAAGATAGACGGGCGGATCGGACGGATGCACCTCGCGTATCGTGAATAGTTCCTCTGTCCAATTCACCGTGTAGCCTTTTTCGAATCGTCTCTTGATCTTGCTGCTACGCACGCGATCCCCCACGTGGTACTTGGGTACGCCCTTACCGTGATGACCACCGTACAGGCGCTGCCACACCTCTTCCTGATTAGTTGCATCCACCTGCGACGGTGGCATCCCGATACTGCGATGGGGCGTGTCGTTGTACGTGCGCACCAGATCCGGAAGGATATCGATGTATCGCCACGATTCTTTGTGTGTCAGGTATCGCCACAGTCGCGTCATTAGCGTGCGATTGAAGCGTTCCACGATGCTCGCCTTGATCTCCTCGTTACTGGTGGAGAAGTGTTAGATGCCGTACC
The DNA here is from genome assembly GCA_963995525.1 of Escarpia spicata. Taxonomy (NCBI): domain Eukaryota; kingdom Metazoa; phylum Annelida; class Polychaeta; order Sabellida; family Siboglinidae; genus Escarpia; species Escarpia spicata. The sequence goes on along the minus strand of OZ023214.1, from coordinate 8,325,074 downwards.
TGTCCAACACACCCCGAACGCTACGGTTATAGAATTCCAGACCTCTATCGGTCTGTAAAAACAACGGCTGTACGTCGGTGAAGAGTCCGTTCAGCGCCTTCGACACAGACGTCGCCGACTTGTTCTTCAGCGGAACGCATCGGGCGACTTTCGAGAAGACGTCGATCACCGTGAGGAGGAACGTCGTACCGTCGTTTTCTTTTTTCAGACTGGTCACGTCGAAGAGATCGGCTTGCCACTGTTGATCCCGTCCTCCGACGACCGTGCGTCGTCGCTTGAAACGAACTCTGACCGGTTTGTGTAGGGTATAGGCGTTCTGTTCCAATAGCCATTGTTCGACCATCTTTCTCGGTACGCGTTGTACGTCTCGTCGCAAAGACGCGATTCCCCCGTAACTTCCCACCTTGGCGGGGTTGAAGTAGACGTCCTCCAGCTGTTTCCGTCGTCGCACCATGATCGTATGATATAATCACCGATAATGCCACACACGATGGGAAGTCCGGCGTAAGCGACACCGGTATACAGACGACGTAGACTATCCTGTGAATCGCACATTATGTCGGCGAATCGAGACGGTGCGCCTCTTTTATCTGAGATCCTCCCATCCCTTTCTAGTCGAGGCCGGTGGCGTAGGTAGAGTGGACGGGCTCATTCGTCTCCGCGTGAGGGGTGTCCACTGCAGCGTTCGACGCGCTCTACCGAGCGACAGTGTGGCCGCTGTCGCTACGGCACTCCTCCTTTGTTCCTGTTGAATGGCCAGTCTCCTGACCTCGTTACCCACCAACTCCATGGGTAGATTCATGGTGCCGAGTTGACGCGCAAACACCTGCCACCCCGTTGGACTGCCGACGGTCTTGCGCTGACGCAACAGATCGTTCACGAGGTCCACCACGTTACTTCCGGGTACCGCTACGCCTTTGTGCATGAGCTCTCCGCGTGCATTCCACACGACGTCTCGTTTCAGACCTTCCATCAGTAGTCTAGCTTTGGTCCGCAGTACCTTGGGAACGCTGTCGACGACGTCCGCTTCCATACCTGCCGCCGCCGCCGCTTCCATACCTGTCGCCCCCGCCTCTGGCGGGGTCGGGTCCGCCGCCGCCGCCGCCGCCGCCGCCGCCGCCGCCGCCGCCGCCCCCGCCGCTGTGACCACCGGGGACGTGTCCTTGTTGACCGTCATCACGCGCACTGGTTCGCGCACGCGTCGATCGGCCAACGCGTTCTGGCGTTGCAACACTTGATTATACATGACCCTTGTCACCGTCGGCGAGATCTTGTCTGTCGAGTATGACTTTCATCTCGTCGTCGAGCACCTGTACTTTACGTCCTAGGGTATCCGTCGGTGCCGGTGCGCGTAGACTATCCAACAGTCGTGGATCTACCAAAGCCATCTTCCGTGTGTGTTCCATCGTCGTCGTCTATTTGAGTAGCACCTGTTTTAGCAAGGGTAGAAAGACCGCACCAGCCAAAGGTGCCAGCAGCGCCGACAGGAAACCACCGGTCTGTCCCCCGCCGCCATGGTTGTTACCGCGTAGCAAGATGCGACGTCTCCTCGCTGCCGGCGCGTCTTTCTTTGCCAAAGCGCGTAGGTTTGTTTTGTACACACTCAGAGCGCGTCTCTGCGCGTCGGTCAAGGGCACGTTCTTCTTCAATATATTGTAGGCACACTCGGCTAGTGCACACAACAGATCAGCGTCGGCGTTTCTGATGATGGCTCGTCTCAATTTCGTGCTCTTGTACCTGTTCAGCGTCTGTATGCAGAGGAGGTGTTTCTTCACGAGTTCGGACATGCTGTTGTCTTCACGACCATACTGCGACTGAAGGGACGAGGCGTGCGCGCGGACGTCTTATACTTTGGGTTGGTACACGTACTGGACACCGTCGTCCGGAAGGACGCCCGTGCGCAGACGCATGTCGTCGGGCGTGTCCTGTTTCAGATCGACGAGGAGATAACCGTACGGAGGTGCCGTGGCGTCTCGGAACGCTTCCTGTACAAACTTCAGGCGTCCCGGATACATCTGTCGCGCCAAGTGTCCGATCTGTGACGCGTCGCGAGGATTCTTGAAGACTACCATGTAGTGTGCGTTCAGACTGATCGTGCGACTCTCCTTGTTCTTCGGAAACAGGTTCTGCACGAGATAGAGTACGGACGTGTTCTGGTGATGACTCTTTTTCGTGAACAAGGTCGTGACCCGTTCGTCCGTTTCCGCCATCAGATCGTCGATGACCACGAGGTTACGCGTCGATGCATCGAACGCACCGCTCGGCAAGCCTTCCTCAAAGCGTACCAGGTCGTTGTCGACGTAGGCACTCTGCCATACACCGTAACACCACGTGATCTTCTCTGGAGGCGGATCGATAATCGTCGTGGCGTGACGTAGCAGACGCATCACGAACGTGCTCTTACCGCATCCCGTCGGACCCGCGACGATACAGGTGAAGGGGTGTTTCCATCGCGTGTCCATCTAGTAGTCGCTGGTGCCGTTCGACAATGTTACGTTGTCCGCTGTGCTGTTAGATACGACGACACTTACGCCACACCAACGAAGGAAGGGATCGCGGAACAAGACGTACAAGACGTACAGGTACAGACCGAGTATTCCCACTAGTGCTACAGCTAAGACCGTTCCCGTCCGTGATATACTGCGCAATGACTATCGATTGCGTGGTATCTGACTAAATAGTGTTATTTTTTTCGTGTGTCTCCCACCTACTAACCGCGTTACAGCTAGAGGCGCCTATATCCCCAACTGACGTAGGGGCGCATTTCCTCATCGTGTCAGCAGTGGTTCGGTGTTACACGTCCACCGGACCCGTGGTGATTCCGTCCTCGTTGACCACGCGCTTGGCATAGAAGTAGGTCAACGCCGCGCGTTCCTGGGTGTACGTCAGCACGGACGAGTGATTGACCCGGAACCCACGGTTCACTCCGCTTCCACTACGACGACTGGTCAGCACGTCCAGGAACGCCTGCTTGTCGATGGCGTTGAGTCGTTTGTTCAGTCCTTTGGTGGTGTATTTAACGACCGTACCCGAACAATAGTAGGTCTTACTGCACAGTCCCAGGAAACAGTCGCCGGACCATTCGACCTTGAAGAGTCCCGGTGTTCTCTTGTCGTACGCTTTGCGTGCCTTGCAACACGTCTCGGTGCCGTTCCACGGACGTCCGGCTAGTCGACAGCGTATGTAGTCGTTCCGATGATCGTCGCAACATTCGGACGGTAGCCATTCGGAGCGGTGACGATAGTAGTGGTCACGTAGTGCCGGGGTCACGAGGTCGTCGACGGACTCTCCGGCTAGAGCCAAATAGGCGCTATCCGTATCGGTTTCGCAGTACTCGAACAGCGGACGATCCACGTAACTGATCATAAAGTCGTAGTAGAACTCCAACATGCGCAGTTTGGCCCACTGCAACACGAAGAATCCCACGTGCGTAGGCAGAGCGTATTTGACGGTGCGCTTGTGCATTTCAATCTCGTACGCATCGGCGGTGACGACGTCGAGTTGACGGAAGCGACGATTGTTGATCGCGGACGATGCGTTCTTCTCCGTGCAGTAGGTGCTTATCGACGTTGGTGATCAATTTCCCATAGGAAGAATTACCCATAAGTTTGTTGGTATCCGCGATCATGGCCTTGTCGGGATGGGCGTCTCCTTCGCGACGTGCGGTGGACACCGCCCGCCGAATCGTCGGAAGCAGGCGACCGGTGTGTACTCGATGACCTGGTAGACGTGCGTCACCTCGAGCCCGTGCGCGAGGTACCATCGCAAGAGAGGTGTGGCGAGCAAGATCTTATCACCGCGATAACTCCCGACGAGCATGCGACGCGGAGTCGCCATGATGTCGTGTTCTTCGGCGTAGCGACGCATGAACGGTCCGAGGTCGTCGCGGGTCAGGTGGATGTTCTTGAAGATGGGCTGCATCTCGGCAAAGTGCGCGTGCAGGACCTCCGGTACACGTATGTCGCACTGAATCATACCGAACACGCTACCGTTGCGCACCCCTGTCAGGATCTGTTGTGTCGTCATTTTCCAGGGCACGTGTCGACGGCGTTGCCGAACGTCCAGAAACTGTTTCACGCACGGATCGCGTCTCGCGACCTTCCACTCGCATTCCCACAACTCGACGACACTCACAAAGTGTCGAAGATAGGTCGTGTTCTTTCGCGTTTCGGCGAGCAGTTGCGTCATGGGTTTCCCGTTGACCTCGTTGACCTCACGACCGGTACACGGACAACCGTGATAGTAGCACCCGTGAAATTGATAGGCCGTCTTCGTTTCGCTGCACCAACCGTCCACCGATAGTTTACGATGCGCTTCTCTCGACCGTTGGTCTGGTGACGTATGGTGAGGCCCGTGCTTTCGGACTACCACGTCAGCCATTCGGCAGCCATCTGACCTGTGGGCTGTTCCGCTTCGGGTCGGAACTCCTTCTCTTCCCGTCGTCGCGTGTACCATCCCGTTGGCATCTCTTGCGATATCGACCACAGATACAATGCATTCGCATCATAGCCAACGATGGACTGACACGTTCGAGCCGCATCACCGTAGTCGTTACGACGTATCTTCGTGACCCCCTTCTCGTGGTGTCTGGTGAATATGAGTGACGGTCCTCCGACGATGTTCTCTCTGATGAGCTGGTGGACGTTCTTGTTCGTCTCGTTGAAGAGCGTAAAGAACGTCCTCTCCGGCACGTAGGTGAACAGATAGGACAAGGTCAAACCAGGTATACTGATCCCTTGTTTGAACATGTCGATACCGCGGTGTCGGTAGATGTCGAACTGTTTGACGATGGCCTCCAAGAACGGCACGACGTCCCTGTTGTTATACCAGACGAGAAAGTCTCGCAGAGTCTCCATGTCGTTGTCTCGCCACACCTTCCGACATCGCGTGTAGTCGTCGTCGGATATACCTTCGTTCTTCAGTCGACTGAAGAAGGCCTCTTTGGGAGGTAGAGCGGTGTCGTCGAGTCTCTCCAAACTGTCCATGTATTCGTACGGGAAGTGACCTTTCGTGACCTCGCAACCGTACGCTTTCAGGTACTTGTCGTACGAGAATCCCGGGGCGATATAATGTGTCATATCGAGGAATTTGAGATCGTCCGTCGATAGACACATAAACGTGTTACCGCTTTTGATCACGTGAAACGCCCCCTCCTCCCCCTCCCCGTCCTCTGGTGCTTTCTTTTGGGACAGGAAATAGGGTACCAGGAACTGTTTGACGACGTTCAGATCGTACCTGCTCGAGTTGAAGCCGATGACGGGCAACTGATGAAGCCAACTGTACAATTGACCCATGAGAGTTTTGTAGGGATTGGTCGGTTTTCGCCGTGCCTCGTTGTCGTCTCCTTCTGCGGCGGATGCCTCCTGTTCATACCACGTCGTGATAGCCTCCCCGATTTCGTGTAGTGTACCCTCGTAACTGTCTACGATGGCGTCGTAGGCTGCTTCGCTCATCGTCTGAAGGATACCCATCATGTCGCCTACCAATTTGTTGCTGTCACCATCCGTGATCAGACATTGTACCTGTTCGAATCCGGGTACGTTACTCGCCAGGGACACGCTCAACGGTACGTGACGAGCCACCCAGTGGACTTTGGCGCTGTCCGACGGAAGGTGTGACGTATCGAACCAGGACTCAAAGTCGAAGGTGGCGCGATACGGATAGTAGCGCAAACACTCGGTAACGTGAATGTTTTCGTCGTCCAAGCACTGGAAGACTGTCGGCGACGGATGGTAGACACCACCGGGATAGATCTTTCGCACACCTCCCGTACACCCGCGTTCGTTTCGTTCTAGTTTGTGTGCGTAGTACCATAGCGAGTCGCCGCACTTCCTACATCGATAAGAGTGACAGTACATGTTCACGTCTTGTATATAGGAACAGTGTGTCTCGTGAAGATTGACGTACATCGTTTCGGGATAGTGACACAAGGACCGGCGTACGAGTTCGGCAGTCGCCTTTCCGCCTTCTTCTTCCGATTCGACGAGCTTGTAGACGCACACGTTGGTCTCAAAGGTGGTCTCGACGCGATAGAGATCGTCCATTGTCACCCCGTCAAAGTCTTTCATTGCCACTCAGTCACGGTTGTACTTCGTGTACAGTACCCGCACAGCGGGTTCCAGGTGGTATCGGTCGCATCCACGATGCAGAGCCAGACACCGGAAGAGACACAGATTGTCGGTGTACTTCCTGTTGTGAACGGGGTCTCTTTCCAGTCCGATGACGGCTTTGTTTCGTTTGATGTACCTCGGTAGTGTGATATCCACACATCCTATCGGATGATCTACGATGTGATTGACGAAGAAGGTGACATTCGTGACCACCTCGCATACCCATTGACTGTTCGGACGCTGATTGATGACCCACTGCAGCACGTCTGTTTCTCGGATACGTTCCAGAAACGCATCAAAGTCTGCAGTGTTTGTGATCAGACACGGTTCGTCGAGGTAACGCCCGCAGCAGTTACAAGACGAATGAAAATACCTGTACCTGTTCGTGGTCTTGTTCCTTAGAACAAAACCATAACTAAGATTAATCTTAAAGGCGTGTGTCTGTTCGCGGAACATGATCTTCAGTGACGGTTCTAGGGCGCTCGTGTCCAGTGTCGACACTCTGTAATTGTACCTGGATTGCACGGGTCCTCTAGCCACGTGGGTTCGGATGGTCATCCAGTGATCTCGGACGACGTCTCGTAGTTACCTCGATAGAGTATCGGCGAAGGGGAGTCGAGGCGGTGGTTGTATCGGGTCGTCATCGTCGTCGGTACTCACACGTGGTCGCTCTGTGCGTCTCGCTCGTTTGCTTAGGGGTGGGTCGCTCGCTTCCGCACGTCGGCTGCATACCGTCTTGATATGACGTAGCAGGGCGTCACGTCTCGTGAACTCACGTGCACATCTCTCGCAGTGGTGCAGTGTTTTTTGTGAGGTGACACAAGACTTCCTGTTGTGACATACCAGGTCCCGTCGTCTCGTGAAGTCTCTTCCACATCTCGAACAGGGTTGCCTAGTACTTTTTAGTGGTTCGCCAGATGGCACCACTCGTGGCGGTGGTTTACTGTAAGCATGATCGTCTACGTGTGTTGATGAATGCGTTTGGTCTATGTGGCGTTGTATGTCAGCGTGTGTATCGAGCACGAGACCGCAGTGACGACACGTGTGCTGCTTCATCGTCTACCTACAACTGAAGGATAGGAGATCCTTGTACGCGTCTATATATCCTAGTGTGACGTCATAGGAACCGTGGCTTGTATGAGTGTGCGTGTATATAGACGGAGAGGAGGTGACTGTGGTGTATGTATTCATCGATCGTAACGAGCTATGAAGGTGACAAGAACAACAGACACTGGATTCCTGGATTACATACATACATCTTTATTCATTGAATTACACAATAAAAGCGAGTATACAAGAAAGCTAAGCGCCTACAGTGACAGACAAGCGGCGCCTATAACCCCAGCTATAGCGTAGGGGCGCATTTCCTCTTGTCGTCACTGCACACGCTTCTGGAGTGTCTCCGTAATGTAAGCGACGTGTTCGTCGCGCTTGATGTTACGTGCAAGTTCATTACAGATCGTGCGCACGGCCGTGTCTAGACTGCATCGTTTTGTAACGAACAGCACCGCGGCTAAACTCTCTATATTTAACTCCAGGTCCTTTACACTATCGAACAGAACCGGGTAGGTCCACGGCATCGATGTGTCCGTTTTCGTCCACACGATATGAATATCGGCAGCCATATCGAGTGTCGACCAATTCGTCCGTAGTGCACCGTACTCGGTGACGGATGTGGTGACGTCATAGTCATCATCGTCGACACAACTCATGTCTGGTGATTCGTCAGATGTTGCTGGTGGTGTCGCACACTCACACGTCATGTCTAGTTCCGTCACGTGACGCTGGGCGTGTAAGTGCATGAGTAGAGCCTGTCGCAGTGGCATAGGGTGGCGGCGTCTTTTTCTCGGTGCCCACTCTAGCGGCTTCTTATCATCATATGCTTTTCGGATACGATCTAGTCCGCTAGAGGGAGCATCGCTGACCTAACAACACAATAACAACAACAACATTAGCAGGGTGTTTCCTCGTCCCACAGAGGTACACCACATACACGCAGGATGCCTTGCACACGTGTTATGAGGTCACGTGCCCACTTCGGTGTGTCCACCATAAACCTGTAATGGTGTACTGCATATCTCACATTGTCTTGGATCAGATCGCTACGTACCAGGTAGAGGGTATTTGTCTCACTTTCGAAAGTACGCCACAATTCGTTGCTCACGAACCGGACGATAGCATCGCATGCTACCAGGCACAGCTCGGAGCACCAGATCTGCCTTCCCGCCTCCTCCCCACTTATGTCTTGTACCAGGGCTGCGGCGCCTTCGGTCCTTCGTCTTCCGTCTCATCCGACACGGTTATACCGCGACTACGGAGACTCGTTTTCACTCGTGACACGACATCACGAGCAAACCACGGTGCGCGCGATTCGCACACCAGATCGGATACTGCCATATCAAAGGCATGAAATATGCGCGAACGATCCACTTTATACACGTTGTCGTGAACGTTCGCATAGCGAAGGTACAGTCCTTCGGCTACCTGGTGAATGCATGCAGTGGTTATAGCGGCTATAAATAAGTCGTCATCTATCATGTGATCCGCTCGTTTCTGAATTGCATTCACTCTCTCTACTGCCCCCTGTAATTACGTCTCCGACCCTCGTCGTCGTCAGACCAATCAGTATCAAAATCACCATCGTTAGCAACATCATCATCATCATCCTGATCACTAGACCATGAACATGACCCCACATGAATGACACTTGCCTCGTCATCGAATGACAGTCGACGTTTCAGGCCACGCACGGGGGTTGACAGAACTGCCTCGGATGGAATTGACCGAGGAGGTGTCTACAACATACGTCAGAGGAAATTACATCATAGTGTCAAATAGGTAGACAACCAGAGAGACATCATTCAACCTCTAGGGACAGGCTCTCTCTCTCTATAGTCCCCCCGGGGGCGTCACCTACTCTTTCGTCACTGTCAGGTGGCGCCTCTTACAGCAGTTAGGAACAGGCTCTCTCTATACTCCATCAGAAGGCGCCACCTAACAGTGAGTCACTGTCAGTTGGCGCCTCTTACGGCAGTTAGGAACAGGACCTCTCTATACTCCGTCAGAAGGCGCCACCTAACAGTGAGTCACTGTCAGTTGGCGCCTCTTACGACAGTTAGGAACAGGACCTCTCTATACTCCGTCAGAAGGCGCCACCTAACAGTGAGTCACTGTCAGTTGGCGCCTCTTACGACTGGATTATTTTCAGTGCGATCACGGTATAATTTTGATAGCCTGCCTTTCTTGCCTTTCTAATTGTCACCCTAGCCTGTTTGCCACGTAGGACATTCAGTGACTGGTAGCGTTCGTCGCCGGATTTAAGCAACATATAGTCGCTTGCTGTCATTCCTCCCACGTCCTCCTGTACTAGGTGGTCAAATCCTGTTGCCCACACTTCATTGCCCTTGTGATCAGCGAACAGCATACCCATAGAATACTTGTAAACGGCAGTTCCCTTCTGACGCCCGTGCACCGAACATATACTGACGTTATGGTGCCCTCCTTTCGTCGTTTCTAGAAGAACTTTCCGATTACATACTTTACATGCCGGATAACATACGTATTCGGGGGACAGAGAACATGTTACTAGTGTCAATGGACGAACAAACGCGTACGTTCCGTCACTTACTTGTTCGAGTTCTGAAAGGAGCATTTCCTCGATGTTAACGTTGGATGTCGCCATCTTGTCGTGTAGGTATCGATGTGAGAAGAGCTTCGAACGGCAGCGAGACTGAGAGAGAGTGTTTGTCTTGTTAGATATACCGTGGGTTTATATACAATTCAATCCCTCCAGGGATCGACCGCGTGACACCCCTAGATGATGATATCGCGCCCCTGGGTTTTCGCATCTTATCGTGCGCGTGACTTTATCTCTCACTCTCCCGTACTTTGTCACCGCGTGGCTGCCTGTCTGTATTTTAATGGGCGCCTTATGTAAGCCGTATAGAGTGCTGTCTAACGAAGTCTCTCACCTGCATAAGTATCACACCGAGTATATTCTTACCTGGTTTGTTACGGTTTGAGCTCTTACCCCAATACCCCTCTGCACTGGGTACATTCTCAATAAGTCGTGCGTCACCTGTAGCCAACAAGCGTTGGCGTAGTTCAGAGACACGAAACTTGACGGCTAGTATAGCGTACATAACGGCTCGACGTTGTGACAGCCATGAAACGATTCGATCGGGTGTCCAACGAATACTTTTACTCCAGTATTTCGCCTGTATTCCAGTGCGCGCGGTCTGAATCTTTCTCGCTGTGTTCTCGTCGTGAAAATGTCTAGCTTTTTAAAACTGATATGCTGCTTCTGTACAAGTAAAGTCTTCGCCCCATATATGTATCTCGCATGGATAGAAATTCGATAGGAAGTGACCAGCACCCCTGAATTGTATATCCAAGCTCTTGACCGCCATATGTTTCATCGCTGACCACTCACAGAGTTCTTTTCTTCCGACTGTATTGTTAGCGTTCTGATAAGGCGCATTCGATATCCATTGTCGTCTAGTTGACACATCACGCGCTTATCGACAGCTGGTTCCCTTCGTCATATGACTGGTGTACTTTACCACGTCGACATTTTCCATAACCGCGTTGTTAACTACTTAACCAGGCGTCACCCACGTGACGTCCCTAGATGATGTCGTCATACGTTCCTGGATTCAGTGCTTTTCATACCTCGGTATATTTCCACTCTACAGTGTGTCTTACACGTTGTCTTCATAGTGTGTCTGCATACATATGCTCTATCTATATATACCGGCTCGTTTGTTGGATTCTTCATATCATCTCATTTGCAATTGCTATGTCGTCGATACCTTGGGCTCAACTCCGTGCTGAATGGCGTCTTCGTGACGAGTTGATGCAGACTATGGCATGGTCGACGATACCTTTCCTGCAACTACGTGACGACTGGCGTGGTCTCGAATTTGTGTAAGTACTTTTGTTATAATAACAATATATATATATATATATATTCTTTGCTATTATTATAATAAACAATATATATATATATATATATATATATATATATATATATATATCTGTGTCGTCTCACCTCTATTATTCCTTATGTTCTTACGTTCGTTATGTGTCACTCACGGTTATCTTATTACCTTTCAGCTCTCCTGATGGCATCGATACTGGTGATACCTGGAGTATGACAGGGAGTGTGTCCAGTGACTCGAGTGTTGACGATTGCACGAGAGTGTTCAACGATTATTTTACTATGTTTTCTCATACCGCGTTTCTCGTTCTCTTCAATGTGTTGACCTCGGCCGAACTCTTGTCATTTCGACTAGCTACGCTGTGTTTGGTTACCGATCGCGTCAGCAGACGTCTCCATTATGTATTGTATCATAGTCCGTTGATCTAGCTTGCCCTTTTATCGTGTGTCGATTCCCTAAGCGGTGTCTGGTTACATCACTGGCTTATTCCACCCGACTGTACTTTATATATATATATATACATATATATATATAGATGTTCCTGTGTGGTTACATCACTGATTATTCCACCTTCCTGTACTTTATGCATTCATTATACATATATATATATATATATATATATATATATATATATATATATATATATATATACATATTTTCAAAGTTATATATATATATATATACATATATATATATATATATATATATATATATATATATATATATATATATATATATATATGTTTCAGAGAGGAGGAGGAACGCGATAATCACTGGTGCACCTTCTGCCACGTAATGTGTGAACTATTACGGACACGGAGCCAATTTGACCCTGTTCCCTCTTCGAACACAGAGGAGCCTATCGAAGAGGATTGGGATGCGGCGATCAATGCGGCTGAACGCTAATGTCCTGGAATGCAGCGACTACTGATTGACACTATTATTTTATTAATTAATTCCCTCTTTGATTACAAGGGACATTGAACCATGATAATGATGATGATAATTATTAAAACTATTCAACTTTCAAACTGTTGTCGGTTATTATCTTAGTACTAATTCTTCTTTTATACATACATACATATATATATATATATATATATATATATATATATATCGTTATATACGATTTATAAATACACATACAACATAGGTACACTTACCTATTCATTCATTCATACATACACTCTTTGATCTTTCGTTATGACTCTTTGATCTTTCGTTTCTTTCAACACCTTTTACACCTTTCCTCTTTGATCTTTCGTTATCACAATTCCCTCTTTGGTCTTTCGTCTCTCGTATATACACAATAACCCTTCCATGGCTCTCATTCCACCACCAGGGGGCGCGCTACACACGCTCACACATACGGTCACGTGACTACTCATTTTGCTCAGGGGGGCGGCTTTCGAAACCTCCCTCGTATCGCTCAAATATGACCAGAAAACACCACTGGATGTGGTCCGAGATGGTCTCCCTTACTACTCACACGCTTTCTCCTCCGTTAGCAGGGAGGTTAATGCCGCGAATTTGTTTGTCTGTGACATTATTCGCTATGCCGTAAACATATCTTCTAATTGCATAAACCACAGCCTGCAGTCATCGTGTGTCATTAGACGGAATGAAATCAGGTGTGTTTTTGAAAGGTGACGGAGTGGGAGGAAGTGACGGAGTGGGAGGAAGTGACGGAGTGGGAGGAAGTGACGGAGCAGGATGAATTTCAAGATCTCTACTTGCCTCAAAAATAATGTATTCTGCTTTAGTTGCATATTCATCTGAATCTGCAATGTCCTCTTTCACTGTGCGTGACGTTCGTTTGTCTGTGCCGTTCACCTCCGGCGTCTCTAATAGAGGTAGCAGTTGAATGTCAATAAGACGTAAGTTGTCTAGTGCGCCAACCATGTCCTCGCAAAGGTTGGCCACAGTTTGAAGCGCATTGACTTCTCCCCGTTACTTGAGCAAATCGTTTTGCTATATTTGTCATTCGCCTCTTGGCTGACATGCGACGTGAAAGGGTAGCTTGTAGACGTTCTGACAGAACTAAATATCTCACCTTTTCAAAAACGCTATTTTAGATCTGTTATATCACATAGATTGATTAGACGGTTGTTTGTTCATTCAGTATCACGTCAGGGTCACCAATTGTAGTGTGTTGTCTTAAGGTATCAACAACTACAAAAAAATATGACGAGCATAAACATACTTCTTTATTCATAAAGTTCTCGTTACTCGTGACGTCACATCACAACGCGACGTTACGTCACTGCGTACTCGCAGTTGCTTGCCCCTACACCACCCTCCCCTGAGGAGGTTGTTGTTGTTGATGTTATTCGTGCGATTGTGCATCTTAGAAAATGTAAGATATAATGACCACAAAAGCAGACGCAACCTTTTTATACAAATTCCACAAAACATAAAAGTCACGTGAGCGTGCCAAAACGTCACATGAGCGTTCCGAATAAGGATGCACCTCAGAGTAGAAATGACCGTACCGAATGAGCACGGACCTCAGAGTAGAAACTAGCTGTATATATATATATATATATATATATATATATATATATATATATACAGCTAGTTCTGTGGGGACGCAGAGCGAACTAGACATTGACAAAGTAACTGAGCTGTAACATCATCGACGGACATAATCAACTATCTCGTTTATCTTATTACCAAAATATGGTATTGTCTACTCTACAGTCCGACATCTAGTTCGCTCTGCGTCCCCACAGAACTAGCTATATATATATATATAGCTAGTTCTGTGGGGACACAGAGTGAACTAGACATTGACAAAGTAACTGAGCTGTAACATCACCGACGTTAGACGGGTAATTATTAATGTCATTTTCCGTACACAGATATATATTTTTGACACATGCATATCTGTTGTTAAGAAGCAAAGGCTCAAGCTCTTAGTTCTGCTTACGGGTTTGTCTACATCGCCAAACGTCACGCCGTATCTCAATTAACACTTTCCTATATTTAATGTATCTATGTTGGATGTATTTCATGCATACACCCGGATTGACTTTGTAGAAGGTTACATTCGACTACGGCAAGGGAGAAGAGAATCCGGTTAAAAGTGTCTACTTCTATGAGAAGAGTGCACCCGAAAAGGCTTATAAAATACCAGAAGTGGAAACTGATGCGGTGAGCATGTTAACCTACGGGTGTGTGCATGATGTATTTGTGATTGAGATGAGAAAATTGGCAGTTAGCTGAGACAGACATACAGACAGACTGAGTTGTTTATGTATACAATTGTACAATAAGGTATAATAATAATGATAATAATAATGTGCATTATGGTATAACAGTAACAATGTGAAATTTCCAATGGGTGTCATATTGAATGTACAACTTGGATATGGGAGACTCCTATTAAGACTAAAAAATGGCTCTCATTGGAGCCACCCTGAGAGCTATACCAACAGCACGTAAGGTAAAATAAGCTTCCTTGCGCGTGCGTGTGCGTGTGCGTGCGTGCGTGTGTGCGCATGTGCGTGCTTTTGTGTGTTTGTATGCATGCGTGTGCGCATGTGTAACAGTACGTCGTGCTATAAGCAGTTGTCATTTTGAAAGCATATTAGCAAGATTAATAAGATATAGCAATGTCTTCATAATCACCAATATATACATATTACGATTATGATGACATGATATTGTCTGTCGTAGGTAACACTGATGCTGCCATCCACCTTTTGTGAAGTCATCTTGCGTTTCTTCTGGAAGAAAGAGAAAGGAAATCGTGAAATAGCTGCGCGCCAGGCCATCCTGGTTTGGATAGGCTGTGGATGGAATGCTAGCAGACAACGAGGACACCCTCAGTAACAACTGTCATACTGGAACAGTTCGTTCGCTGAACTGACGTCGTAATGCATACGACCTATGCCATGCCTTTATTACACTATATTTGACATTTCAGCACGTGATGTCATAATTATGCGTCATTTTTTTGCACTACACAACCTACTGAAGCCTCAAATGATATCGGTAATATAGAGTCAAGACATGTTAATTCGCCAAGTAGCTACAGTAACACACTTTCTTTGCACGAACTATTTAGTAGAGAACGCGAAAACCGATTAAGACATGTCGATTTTCCACGTAACAATAGTAACACAATTTCTATGCACAGTCTAAATTAGCAATATTTGTTGTAATGCTCTTGCGGTGGTGGATTTTGGGGATGTTTTTGTGGTGACGCTTATTATGGTGTTTTGGTTGTTGCTGTGGTTCCGATGATGGACTGCTTTATTCCAAATTTCATGAACTGTTAACATAGGCGTCGGAGACTGGGGTTATAATATTGTGTGGGAGCTGGGGATATGTTTAGCTCCACAATATGTTGGTAAGGAGTGAAGTTGGAGGGTTTTTTGTGAGCTACGAGGAAAGGTGTAGTAGGAGAGTCTTGGTGAGCCTCAGCCCCACCCCCCAATATTCACCACTATTCGACGCCTATGGGTAATGTTATAAACGAATGGATACTTGAGCTGTGCAAACTTGTATGCCTTACCAAGGATTATTATGCCGACAGCAAATAAACATATTTTGAATTTTGCACTGGTTTAGTTGAAAGACACCAACATGCACATTCAGACCGTTTGACCTGTACTCGCCATGGACCATTAGTAACACCTTCAGCACAATTCAACTGTCGCGCTGTCGGATCATTCATGGCATTGGAAGACTGGGGGGAAGGGTGAAGTTGAAATATTTCGCCGCTACGTCTACCTTCATGCAATATAGCATAGCAATACGAATATCATTGGACAATTCTACACTATCTCGACTAGAACCTATCGATATCGTGAACTTCACATTATATCTGACCTTCGTCATTTTGGAAATACAACGAGTATCCGCGAGCGCGTTATGGTGTTTATGCAGCTATTGTTAAAACCAGTAATGTAATAATCGACCAGTAATATAATAATCGTAATACAGTAATGCAATAAAGACCAGTAATGTAACAAAAACTATTTTTTTTATGATGACGATGCTGATAATGATGATGTTTTAGTAGTAGTGATGAGGATGATCACTGGTAATGACGATGACGACGAGGAAAATGAAGACAATTAAAGGGTCATATCAGTGATGATGATGACGCTGATGATGATGGTCCTAACGATGATGATGACGGTTATGATGATTATGATGACCGTGTTGTTGTTGATGGTGATTATATTAGGAATAATGATGGAGACGGTGACAGTGAGGATATAGTAAAGTAGGTCCCTTTCGTTGGGATGCTGAAGGGAAGTGGTGTAATCCCATGTTAAAAGATAGGAAGAAAATCCACCGTCACTTCAGGTGGAAGGTCAAGATTCATGGTCGGCAGAAGGTCGAGGTCAAAGATCAAAGTCAAGAGGCGCCCCTGTCAAATAGGTCAAGGTCAAATAACGCTCACAGGCGAATAGGTAATTAATTAAATAACCAGGTCAGATAAGTAGATAACATTATTAAATACATCAATGCGTAATGGGGTGTTTTCTTATGCTGCATAGGTGGGAATAGCGCCCCCTAACGTATACATTTAGAACAAAAAAATAGGTAAAATCCTGACGAATAAGTAGTGAATTAGAAAATATGTAAAATTATGTCATTATCGGCTACCGTACAGGTCTCCGACGCTCCAATACCCTGCTTCCGGTTACCGTACAGGTTCACGATGTCTTTTTTAGGCCTACTTCCGGTTACCGTACGACCTTCTGATAACCATACTTCCGGTTACCGTACAAGTCTACGACCTTCCCATCACTCTACTTCCGGCTACCGTACTGCCGCTTACCGTACAGGTTCATGATGTCTTTTTAAGCCTACTTACGGTTACCGTATACGTTCACGATGTCTTTTTAAGCCTACTTCCGTTTATCCTACAGCAAAGCGATGTCATTTTAAACCTACTTCCGGTTACCGTATACGTTCACCATGTCTTTATTGCCTACTTCCGGTTACCGTACACGTTCACGATGTGTTTTTAATGGTACTTCCGCTTACCCTACAGTTTATCGATGTCTTTTTAGGCATATTTCCGGTTACCGTATACATTCACCATGTTCCGATCATACTTTTCCGTCCTAATTTCGATCTAATCAACCCTACTTCCATCACGATGTTCCAATCATACGACTTCCGTTATACCTTCACCTTATTTCTTGTCATCATGACGTCATTTGCCATTATCTTCATTCACCCAAAATGCCTATAAACTCTAAAACCCTAATGTATAACCCAAAGGCCTATTTCTAGTTACGGTACACGTTCACGGTGTCTTTTTAAGCCTACTTCCGGTTACCCTACAGGTTAAAAAAATTTAAGCCTGCTTCCGGCTACCGCACAGATTCACGATGTCTTTAAAGCCTATTTCGGGTTACCCTACACCCTACAAATATGATCCGTGGAGCCATGCAAGTCTGAACTTGTCCACGACGTACAATCTATTACATTGTAGCTACGTCTCGTCGGGTTTTTCATGTGAAGTATGTGCTATTAATAGTACCGCATGCCTCGAAACCGGTTTCAACTAAAATACACACCAACTACAGAGAGACAAGAATACGAAGAACAAAAACGCCACAACCACGCGTCCTCCTCTCACGTTGTACCAACTACGCGGGTAGAGTAGAGTGGGTCAGCGTGTTGTCGGGGTGCGTGTTCATGGGTGCGCTGCTAGGTAGCTTCAGGTAAAGCCAGACGATTCTATCGTGTTTCATAGACGGATTCGGGAGAAGGTAACATAGACAGCTACTCAACAGAGCGCGCCACCTTGGCCTCGCGTCAGATTCTATATACAGAACACGATAACCATGTACAGGACAACGACTTGGCAAACGATTTCCTCTTTAGGGTTATTTCCGCTTTACGGCACTCGTTACCGCAGACGCTAGCAACGCGACGACCCGGTGCTTCCGACGTTACTGATCACGTCCGCTTTGTCCATCACCCGACTGAGGTTCGGTAATGCAACTACCTTTTATAAATCGATCCAGCTCCCGAAGTCCGTCGGACACCTCTCGAAGCCGACGCGTCGCCGACGCTTCGTCTTCGGTTTATGAAACCGTCGCTACCTGTTGCAGAGACGCCAGCGACGCAACCTGGTTTCGTCGTCAATGCCTCGACTGACGGGTCAGAGGTCGTGCTATTACCTTTTATATGACACGACCGCGTTGGCGTCGATCCAGGTGTTGAAGGAAGCCTATAGCCGGTCTATTTCACTAGCACCTCGTCCCGTTTCGCAGCCTCCCGACGCTGCAGTACCGCCTCCACGCGGTAAAGTTTGAATCATCGAGACGACAACATTCTGCAGTTCCTGTTCGTAGAACGTTCCGTCCAGTGTCGTTCCAGCGTCGTCGAACAATCGGTATACGGGCGAATCGGACGGGGGCGCTTCTCCCACGGTGAAGAGTTCTTCGTTCCAGCTCGCCATATACCCAAGTGTTGTACGACCACACGAACCCGGGCAATGACTCGACGTACCGTAACGTCTGGTGGTTCGTGAAGTACTGCCACATACGGGTCTTCAGCGTACGGTTAAACCGTTCCACGATACTCGCCTTCGTGTCCTCGTTGTATATGACGAAGTGGTGGATACCATAAGTCTTCCGTTCCCTTGTTGGTTTGTAGTGCAGTCGGCACCGTGCCCCCCGTCAGCAAACTCTCGAACACCGTCACGAGTGCCGCACCGGATTTATTCTTCAACGAAACACACCACGCCTGTTTCGGAAAAACGTCGATGACCGTCAGAAGGAAAGTCGTCCCGTCGTTGTGTTTTTTTCACAGTCGCTATGTCGACGAAGTCGGCCAGCCCATGCTGGTGTTGACCGCCTACTACGACGCGCCATCGTTTGAAACGATGACGCACGGGTTTGTGTAGGGTGTAGGATTTCTGTTCCGACAACCACTGCTTTGCGGTGCTCTTTTGTACTCCGCGGGTCGCTCGGTGCAAAGCATCGACGCCGCCTTAACTCCCTACACGTTTCGGGTCGAAGTAGACGCAATCGAGTATGTTGTCGCAACGTTGTCGACCCATACTGTGTCGTTACGTACCACGACACCCCTGGGGCACCAGGACACCGCAGACTGATCGTACCAGCTAACAACGAGTGCGGCCACCGCCACCCCGACTGCTATTACTGGTGCTCGTACGACTACTCGGACTAACTCATAACGTCTTATACCATCACCAGGCAGTTTATTTCTCTTTAATAGGCAGCCCACGCGTGAGGGTCTCGCGATCGACGAGGGGTATCGGCGTCAGCATGTACTCTCGCCGATCCGGGTTACCGATAAACTCCATGGGCATGTTCAGGCATCTCAGATGACGGGTGAATGGTAGCCATCCCACCCACCGGCAGTGGGTCCATTGCTACCAGCTGGGGTTCTGACGGGGACTCTCCGGGTGGATTCATCACAGACACACGTACTGGCCGTCGCTTCCGTTGCTCGTCTATTGTATTGTAACGATCCAACAGCTGATTGTACAGTGACACCTATTCCCGTTCAAGTAAGTCCGTACACTCAAGGACGCTCTTCATATCGTCCAGCGTCCAGCCTATACAGGACATGCGCAGTGGTCGTTGTTGGCTGCTACTGTTGCGCTAGTAAACTCCACACCAAATGCGGGTTAGCAGCATCATCTTGTTCGCGTGCTCCATCTATGCACCTACGAACTGTCTTAGCAACGGTAGAAGGCTCGACCTTGCCAACGGAGACAGTAAGGCCGACAGACGTCTTCAGGTTCTTCCTCTTCTTCGCGGAAGTCGTTTTTTCGACGATAACGAGTACAGGTGTTTCCTGGGCCTGAGGTTATAAAGCCGTAGTCCGCGCTCGGTGCTGAGAATTCCATGTTCAAGCCTCGCTTTCACACCATGCTCTTACTCACGGAGGTTATAAACTTTCTGAGCACGTAATCGTACTCAGACTTGAGCAAGTCTAAATTCTGAGTACGCCATGGACCTTGCTCAACGCCGTAATACATACTAATAATGAAGCCCATGCAACGTCATGCCATATCCAAGGCTTTGTGAATGTCATGATACAAACATTTTGTAATTCCAATGATTTTGCAATCCAAATGCAGGAATAAGACAACAGAGACGTATGCAGACATCCTCGATAAGTTGACAACTTAAATGTATATGTGCTTACACTGTCAATGATGTGGACAGTCGCTCACTACTTTTGTGAAAGTGTACATTTAGAAAAGGAATATGATCATATTTATAAGGCTACCAAAATTAAACTAGTTGGATGAACTAACAAACTATACATCGTTTATATCTTTCTAATAAAATGGTTTTACCCTGTAATAAAACAATGTTTTCCAAATTAAAATTATACAAACTCAACCAATTATTCTGAAGCAACGAAGCCGTACAATTTGAGAATCGAATGTAAGATGTACTAAAATGTAGCCATACAGTGGCTATGGGGAATGCTACGACTGAGATGGTTATATATATATATATATATATATATATATATATATATATACAATAAACCTCGCCTAAGTCGGGATTCAATCGGACAGAGTGATTTAATCCGAGTTACTCGAAAATCCAGCTTAGCCGAAGATGACATATACTAGCGCCAAAGGCTACCTTCTAACCCTTAGGCTTAGGTAACTGTGAATAACGCTTGAAAGTGACTGGATCGATACTGCGGTAATTCTATATACAACATTATGCAGTATTAAAACAGTTTTGTGGTTCATTTTGGCACGAATCACTGAGGTTATAGCTTAGTACTTATTATTGATTGCAAATGTCAGTCAACTTCTATCTCATGACAATGGCCTCTACTTGTAGGTCACCTCTTCGATTCCACGAGAGTCAAACCAGAGTGTCTTAATTAGCGTCCAAAAAGCAGCATGTGTGCCACTGAGTTTTCTTATCTTGTCTTCAAACACCATACTTCGTCGCCCTCATCATCGCTCAGTAAACCAACCGTCTGCGTCAGGATGTTGTACAGTTTCAATGATCTGCTCGTTATTTGGAGTATCCAATGTTTCTGCTGTCTCGTCCGCACCAACACAGTCGTCTATAGTATATACAACAACTCCATACATCTTGTGAAGCTTATTTGGAACGTTTCTGAACGAACGTTTCTGAACGTTTTTGTAGGAGTTTAGAAGTGTTTCCAGTTTCAGTTTGTTCCACGCTGGTTTCAGGGCAATGACGACGTCCAACGTAGTTCAACTTCTTGAGAAAATGGTGCGTCTCCTTCTGATACCTCTGGTCTCCTGGTGGTTAGGTGTACCGGTAATGGAACGTCATGTTCTTGGTTATACCAGCTTCCATTGGCTTGGTGATGCTAGTTGTATTAGATGAGTGAAGACGATTCGCCTACGTACGTTGCTGTGCCTGTCTGGATTATTTTTTGAATAGCCGTTTCACTTTTAGCTCATACGGTACATATATTCCAAACAACCAAGTAATTTGGTTGAATAGTGCGATCCGACTTAGTCGATAAAAAACTATTCTCTCGGATTAAATGGACCAACTCAGTTATTTCGAGTTAGGCGAAGATCCGACTTACATAATCTGACTTAGACGAAGATTTTTATGGGAAATACATTACAAATCAACCGTTCCTCGGAATTCTGTCCGAGTTGAACGAAGATCCGACTTACGCGAATCCGACTACATGATTATCTGTTAGCAGTGTTGTTGACTGCAATCAACATGCAGTCACGCGTGGTGATCACACGATCGAGGATATTTCCACTTATGTGTGTCGAACATATTACATGCTGGACGAAGCCGGCGTTATTTTACCTGTGAGTCCATCCTTCCTCACTCATACACATTCATTCCTAAACCACCTGTGACAGATGTGGGGCTAGTGACAAATAGTTTGTTCGACGAAGAGAAGAAGGATGAAGTAGCATTGACAGATACTGTACACCAGGAGCTTCGTGGTGGGCCTGAAACGGATACACTTGCTCTGATCATGTGGTCTTCATATTATCATTCACAATTATGTTTTTGGAAGATCAGTA
This sequence comes from Escarpia spicata, assembly GCA_963995525.1. Lineage (NCBI taxonomy): Eukaryota > Metazoa > Annelida > Polychaeta > Sabellida > Siboglinidae > Escarpia > Escarpia spicata. The sequence goes on along the minus strand of OZ023214.1, from coordinate 8,303,016 downwards.
AAATACATTGAAGCCCACTCGCCTTTTTCAACAACAAAGCAGCTGTTCTAGATATTATTCTAACAAGACAGTACCAAGCACCTCAACCCATAACACGTCCCGCTGCTGGTGGTGAATCAACCAGTTTAAGACAATGCGGAGGAAAATCAATTAACATTCCACGAAAGTCTCAGTGAAGACATGTTTGTCGTGGTGCTACGAGACATGAATACTGAACTGGCTTTGTAGGCCACCGTGGTAGGGCTGCTTTAGATGGCCTGGTGTTCTGGCCGAAGCCAGGATCACTAAGAATGTGTCAGCAGCCATGCTAAACATTCCCAAAGTGATAGTTGTTGTAGTGGGTAATCTTATAACTTAGGTGCACAAGGAGAATTGAACTGAGTTGCCTCTTGACGATAGGATCGCCGTGGTTGCACGAGAGAGATCTATAGGCATGCCACGCTAGCTACTGGTTCCAACAAGTCAACTTTATGCTCGTCCGAGTACACCGAGAGAGGAAATTCAAGCTATGGTTGAAACACTGAAGCTGCTCCTACCTCTCGATCACCATAATTATGTCCAGTGGATTCCCCTATTCATTCGAGAATTCGATGTTTTCCTTCCGAGCATGCAGAATGAGTGAGACGAGGGTCCTTAGACGATAACGAGGAGCATTCGACTGTTCTAGATCATAGCGATTGGCCAAGCCCATGAGCCAACACAAGGGAAAAGGGAGTTTGCGATGTGATTGGCCTTACTCAGCACCTGTTAGAATGCTGGAAAGCGGCCGGCCCGGAGATCAGCCGAGTAGTTGAGGAATTTACGAGTGATAATAACGACGACAATGACAATGAAGTGCTACGAAGAAGGCCATACATACCAGGAAAGTTTTTGAGGCCACATTAGGAATATATATATCTGTTGGAAACCTTGATGAACAAAGAATGTCATTTTGAAAAAGAGCGTGAGGACTCAATTACGTTGAACAACAAGGTATGCAGTTCAATTCTACTTGTATGTTGGTGAGCTTGAATCGGAGGGTTAGGAGTAACACGACAGCTTCATGGAAAATGTGCTGAATTCGGATGCCTTGTATCTGACCACACCAATCAAGCGAAACAACTTATTCAATAACACAAATAGCAGAAAGTTCGATCAAGTGGATAATCCAGCACTTCACATTGTGCGTTGAAGCCGAGGAGAAGTCGGACTAAAAATGTTACGTTTGCTCCAACCTATCAGGTGGTGCCGAAAAGTAATTTTTTACAACAACTTGAAATGAAAATGAAATTTAACGCAGGGCTGATTCTCGACTAATAGTCCAGCTGATGATGACGATATCAAACCAAGTCATCAGCACACATTATGTGATTAATTAAATGTTCATTCACATTACAACCAACATTACACATTTTAGGTTGTTCACCCAGTTCATGTGCATATACAGTGAAAACATGCTTTGTTAACATCAAACTTCTTAATAGCATGTGTTAATTCCTCACCTGTAAGTACAAGTTCCTCATATGAGGTATCCCAGTTATATTCACATGCATCAACACTACTATTGTTAACATAATTAAACTGTCGTTGTACGAATCCACTAGGTGGTGTAATGTGTCTAAGTACTTTATCATCTGGTTTTTCGTGAAATACCTCCACCTACGCGACTTCAGAGTAAGATTGAATCGCGCTCGACGATACACGCATTGGTCTCTTCGCTGTGTGCAGTAAAATGTTTAATACCTTTCTCTTTCAGAAACTCTTGCAGTTGCATATTCAAAAACTCTTTTCCTTTAACCGTTTGTAATGCCAGTGGTCCGTCGTTGTCCTTTAACAACCGACGAAATGGTGTCGTGAGTGACGGCCCTGATTTGTACTTCAACGGAACAGACCACTCTTTCTTGGAGAACACGTCTATCTCGGTCAAAATGAAAGTGTGACCGTCGTTGTGCCGTTTCAAACGTGACATGTCCACCACATAGGCCTGCCATTGTTCATTTATATCACCCAATACGATACGTCGACGTCTGATATAATATGTCACCGGTTTGTATATGGTCTAGGTGACGACAACCACCGTTTCACCTCTTGAAGACGTACGTGAAGCACGACGTAGGGCATGGACGCCTCCGTAACTACCGGTTAGTTTCGTGTCGTAGTAAATACGTTTCAAAGCATCGTGTGAACGCGTCTTCTTTCTTATGCGAGGAGACGACATGACGTAATAGTGCTGTCGTGTCGTGCAAGACTATTTATACGGTTCCCAACGCAAGTGTTGCAACGATGTCGCCGAAAGAGCTGCGCGCCGCGTCGACTCCGGACGATGTCCGCGACGACGACTATCAAACATACTGCTTTTTTCCTTTGGCATGTCGTCCACTGACGCTGTCTGCATGTAAATCCAACGATCTTGGTTACTCACAAAATACATCGGCGTGTTCACATCCTTAAGACTACAAGCGAAGGTTTTCCATCTCACTGGTTCAAACGAATTCCGCTTTCTCAACACGTCATTCACGAGGTCAACGATGTTACTTCCGGGCACCACTACATTACTTACAACATCTCGACACGCTATTTTCACCTTACAGAACCTTTAATTTTATTGAGGAGTCGTCGTGTTTTCTACTTCTTAGCTTTCGGTACTCTGTCGGTGTTTTAATTTTCTATGATTTCGGTAAGGGGTTCTACTTTGTTTTCTTCTTTGCTGGGAAATTTGTCGATGGCCACACGCAGGGGATCCTGCATACTTTTGTCGGAAAGACCGTTGTACCGGCTCAATACCTGACTATATAACACGGCCTTTTCCTTCTCGTCTATATCGCTTCGTTCTAATATATATATCGCATTTCATCATCGAGTCATTGCAACACACAACCGATAGGATTGGTCGAAGGACGATGCGGTCGAATATTTTCCAAAATACGGGGATCGACCAGCGCCGTTTTCTTTCAGTGCTCCGTGGTCGTGTAGTTACGACTGCAACAACTTCGTCACCAACGGGGCTACAAGGGACGTAGCCAAGGGAGGTTAGCGTAATAGGGCCGCAAGGAAACCACCTTTCTAAAGAATACGTTTCTTCTTATGGAGACCAGTTTTCCTTTGGACCAAGTTTCTGAGGTTAATCTTCTACCGACAGAGTTGTCTTGTGACCTTTCTTTAGTGCTACGTTCTCCGTTAATATGTTCTGTGCACACTCGCACAGACTGTGTCCAAGATCGGGTTTTCCCTTGTCGATGATGGCTCTGACTAAAGCAGGGTCTGCTTTTGCGAGGAAACAAAGGCACACCGTGTTTCTCTTCACTCGTGCCGACATATCGAATGACGCATGTCACAGCATGTTTCTATTTATATCTTCGGAAGGTAGGCGTAGTGTATCTTGCCTGCTTCCGGTACGATATAAGTACGCCGAAGCAAGTGTTTCGGTGAGGTCTGTTTGAGGTCGACGAACAAATAGCCATGCGGTACGGACGTTGCGTCTCCGAAAGCTTCTTGCGTGTACTTTGAAAAGCACCATGTACTGTGCGTTTATATGTGACTTTGTGTGCCTACAAGAAACATGGCTCTCGAAACAGGATTTATGTGGGCTAAACAGCATCAATGAAAACTTTCATGGAATTGGTGAATCTTGTGTTGATGAAAGAGATGGCATAATATTGAAAAAACATGGTGGTGTTGCAATATTGTGGAAACTTGACCTTGAAGCAGGCATCACCCCTCTAAAGTTTGACCTTAACTGGGTTGTTGGTGTCGAATATAATTGTGGCAACAAAAAAATGGTAATTTTGTGTGTTTACATGCCATATGAAAGTTATCAAAATAATGATGAATATCAGGAAAAACTTGGCACATTAATATGTATTATAGAAGATTTAGAAACTACGTGTGTACTGGTGGTAGGGGATTATAACGCCGACATTTCTGACGAGACTTCGTCATTTGGAAGGTCCCTTATAAACTTCTGCACTGAATACAATCTGGTGCTGTCCAGTAAGCAGTATCTACCACCTGATTCGTTCACGTACATCAGTGACGCATGGGGTAGCACCTCATGGCTAGATCATTGTATAGCTAGCTACACATGATGGTAATGATGTGATAAATGACATTAGCGTGTGCTATAATCTTGCTACCACAGATCATATCCCTGTGATAATCGATGTCAATGTAGACAGTGTGCCAGGTGTAGTACCCGGTACTAACAATAACACTCAGCCACGTCTTAACCGGTCAACACTTGACAAAGGTTCCATTGATACTTACTGTAGACAGACTGATACTGAACTGAAAAACATTGTATTACCTATTGATGCTATTATATGTACTGATGTCAACTGCAATGATGAGTCTCATCAGAAAGCACTTAATAACATGTATGATAATATAACCAGGTGTTTAACTGATGCTAGTGGCTGTTTGTCTACTCACAAACAAGGAAACTATACATGTCGGCCTGGGTGGACTGATTATGTGGCAGATATCCATAAAGCTGCTAATGAAGCTTTCCAACTATGGGACAGTATAGGTAAACCTAAACAAGGTCCTGTTTTTGAGTTAAAAAAGAAAGCTGATGCTAGATGCAAATATGCAATAAGGTTTATTAATAAATATGAAAATGAGTTGAGGCGTGAAGCCCTTGCCAAGAAGATGGCTAACCATACAAATGATCAATTTTGGAAGGAGATCAAAACTATTAACAATAGTAAAATCCTCTTGCCAACTAATATAAATGGTAACATTGGTGAAGAAGCTATTGTGAATATGTGGATTCAACACTTTCGTGACTTGTTTAATTGTGTAAATAACAGTAGTGCCAAAACCCTAGCATTTGATGTTAGTTATGAGAGCAGCATTAGAGTGTTACCTGAAGATGTCAAAGATGCTATAAGAAACCTTGACTGTAACAAGAGTTGTGGCCTTGATGGTGTGTATGCAGAGCACCTGAAGTACTGCAGTGAACGCATACTGCCTTTACTGTCAATGTGCTTCACAGGTCTTTTGGTTCATGGCGTACTGCCAAGTTCTATGATTTCTGTTATATTAGTGCCCATAATCAACAATAGTTACAATGTACAGAATGAAAAATCACCCGTCAACAAAATGTATGTACAGGGAATTGAACCAATATTTCCATATTCTTGACATGTATTTCACGTCACTATTAATAATGTTACAAATCAATATGTTTTTTGAGAACTGCAGTCGGCATATAAACCTATATGTCAGATTTCTAATAACAGCAGCACAGTTAGGTAAATTATTGTTAACAAACATTTCACTAGCACTACAGTATCTGTCATAACCTAACACCATTCGAAATATATTGTTGTAAGAGACATACAATTTCCTGATTGCATAGTTATGAAAATTCCACCATAGATGGGCAGTATACATAGGTGAGCATAAAGTAGTAAACAATGTCTTCTTTACATCATTTGAACACATATGAAATTTTCTTATGATCATGTTGCCTTGTGCATACAACTGGCGACATTGTCTAGATATATCATTGTCATCTAGCATACTATTTGAAATTATATGACCCAAATATTTTACAGATTCTACCTCACATAGTTTGTCGTTACCAAGCATAAAACTTGGAAATTTAACATTCTTACAACTCTTGTTTCTAATTATCATGACCATACTCTTTTTGGCATTGTACCTTATGTCATGAGATACTCCATATTGATCACAGACGGTGAGAAGGGTCTGTAATCCCCTGCTGGACGGACAAAATGTCAAAAGCAGCAGACATGTCAAGGAGGATGAGACACGAGACACACCGATTATCCGCAGATAAGAGTAAATCGTTTTGGATTCTCAGCAGTGCAGTCTCTGTACTGTGGCCCTTTCTGTATGCTGACTGATTCACTTCAAATAGGTTGTCCTGTGCCATGTGACGTGACAAACGTTACGACATCACCTTCTCAATTACTTTGGGCTGGAAACTGAGATTATATATCGGTCGGTAGCTTGTAAGACATTCGGTATCCAGGGATGGCTTCTTAAGAAGCGGAGTCACAAGTGCAGCTTTCAAGATAGTTGACACATCTCCTGTGGCCAGCGAGATGTTCACAATCCTGGCAATGACAAGGACAAGTGCGTCAAGGCAATTCTTCAGCATCCGTGTCGGCAGAGGATCGAGAGCACTTTTAGGGTAATTTGGGTGTGCTGAATCCAACATTCCATGTTAGCAAATTGTGAGAGGGGTCATTGACCCCTTACTTTACAAAACATGGCGTCTGATATGTCATGTGCCACCAAAAGAATGTCATTAATATAATAGTTAACATTATTTAAATATAGTCACACCTGTCTATATGTTTAGTAGACATGAAATAATTTTTTTAATTGCCACAACATAGCCTACTTTGATGCACAGTAACTTATGTTCCTTTAACAACGAGTACACATTAGCTTAACTTCCTGTAGCGTTCACTGGCGCGGGAACGAATGTAATACTGGAGGAGCTGAGAACCGGAGCTACAGGACCACTCCGCTCCGCCGTCGGGTTATGACATCAGACGTTGGTTGGAGGGAGTGCTGTTTAAAATGTTTCGCCGCCGCGCCGCCGCAATGTCAGCTTCTCTACTGTCTCAGCTTTCGACTGATGAAATCAGAAGACTGGAGAAGGGGTGGGGGGCTATTGAAAAAAATTCGTAGCGACGTTCCAAATTTTGGAAGCTCACCACAAACTTCCAATTGCACCCCCTCTACGTTAAGGATCGCACCCCCCCCCGCATTCACTACAGTGCATGACACTATTAGGCTACGCCATAGGGTGGTGTCCCCTTTTCACCTGTAGGTGATTTTAGACATTACACTTAGTGCAGTTTAACGACATCTAAGATCTGGTTGTCAGGCAATTGATATAATTGTTTTGTAAGTGTAAACATTTTAAGAACCGTTTAGACCCATTAAAGGGGACCGGAAGCGCATATAGTTTAAAGTGTACTGTATAAGTATAAGAAAAACTGATTTTGTTCAAAGCCTAAATCGGCAAACTAGGGCACAGTGCGTATCCCCATCTTTTTTACATGCAAGTTCCAAGCATGTAATTTGAATCGCTCCTATCTATTCAATGGAGATTTTCAATTTGGTTTCGATTTATTTCATAAATATACATTTCTGTGCAAAAACAAAAATATGTAGCCTTATTATACATGGTAGTCCTTATACTGGATAACAACTAAATAATGTTATGCGTTCGTAATCAAACATGACAACATTGACTATGATTTAGTCAATGAAAACGTAGCCTGAGTGCACCTGAGTGCAGGCGCAAGTAGTAATATAGGTTAAATTGTGTCAAGGTTGGATTTGGATTGGAGGTAGAGGAATTACGTCACTTCCGAGGGAAGGTCAAATGTCAACGGCAAATGTCTAGGTCAAGGGGTGCCCCCGGCGAATAGATCATGGTCAAATAGGCCCCCTGGCGGATAGGTGATGAAATAAATAACTAGGTCAAATGACATTATTAAAAAGGTCATTGCGTAATGGCGTCTTTTGTTATATTGGATAGGTGGTGGACCGTTTTTCGAGCATAGCGTCCGATAGCGTGTAAATTTAGGACTATAAAATACGTAAAATAAAATGTTGTTCTCATATTCCTATATAAGCGTGGCGCTCTGCCAGCCGCATCGTCATTTGTATCACGACGTCATGGCTAACATCATATTACTGCCCTCGCGATGCAGCAGATTCGAGCGACGAGGACGAGCCGACGAGTCGACCGATCATGCCGGTGACCAACTGCCCTTCCGCGCCGTCAGAACCAGAGGTCGTGGACGTGGCAACTGTAGAAGCAATGGTAAGCGCTGACGTCGTTATCAAGATCAGAAGTTTCCTTATCGACAAAGTACGCCAATGTACACCCATCTACATCTGGTGCATATACTGCAAGAAGCGCATGATTGTCGACGATAGGGGTCATTTGCAATGCGAATGATACGGTTACGTGGCCTCTGACATGCATTTCGTTGTTCGAATATGCTTTGTCGAGACAGCGACGGGTCAATGTATATGGCTGACTTTATTCGACCAGTGTATGGCCACTCTCCTAGACGTGAATGCCGACACGTTTGCTGTTATGGACGAAACGAAGCAGACTTACAAACTGAACTCACTGACGGGAACTCGTATGTCCCTCACCATAAAGAAAACTCGACGAGGTACATATATTACATATATGTCACACACCTAGATATGGTACACTATAGACGTATCCTGCTTCGGCCTCTCTCTGCTGCAATCCCTGCCGATGTCACAACTTCCGCCGACACTGCCGATGTCACAACTTCAGTCGACATTGTCGATGTCACTACTTCCGTCGTCACTAACGATCTTACAACTTCCATCGACACTGCCGATGTCACTACTTCCATCGACACTGACAATATCACAACTTCCGTCGACACTGCCAATGTCACAACTTCTACCAACGCTGTCAATTGTTGTCACGGATTAGCGAGGTCTCCGTACACTAGATGGCTCAGGTCTAGTAGGGTTCTTATATGTTAAGGTCAACGCACATCAAAAGGAGCGGTTATCGTGAACAAGCAACAAAGAACGAGGAAAATTTTAGAAACTTTATTAGATGATATCTTCCTTTAGGTAAGTATTTCGATTAGCAAAGATAAAAACAATAAAGAAAACCCGTAACCCAAATCTTAACAGAACATAATAAACAATAACACTGAATTCTTGAATCTAAGAAAGTAAAGTTACAATTAATCTTTCAGTTATCCAATTCCTCTTCCTTTCTAATGTGGATTGTTCTACTACACGACCAAACACTAGGCGCCAAGTGTTATCTAAGAATAACTCCCATAAGATAAATACACAACATATCGCTAGCCCTCACGGACTCTCATTACAGTAATCGATTACAACAAATATGTATATATATACTTCAAAGGTAGTAATACCTCACTTCAAAACCACAGATAACTACCATAAACAGCAAATAAAAGAAACGTACAATTATAAAAATCGCTGTCGGACGAAGTCGCTGTGAGACCGCTGTTCGATGGTGGCCCGAGCTGGGATGAGCGCGTCGCGATTTTCGCTCATCGACGCAAATATTCGCCGTGACAGCCGTTCTCGGACGTCGGGGCCGATTTGAAAGTGTTCAATAAACCGCGGAACAGTCACTCTGGACGCTGAATGTTGCACACACAAATTAGGGGAACGTAACCCACGTTAACGATTCCCACCACGCTTCACGACTTGATTTGCCATTCTCTTGGCAGCAGGGCAACCTGTGTCGTTCAACCCTGGATCTGTCCCAGTCCTTCGCCAGCACCCAGATGGCGAAATGCGTATGACAGACGTTTATATAAGCGGACCTATTGACACATCATATGACCGGTTTCCCACATTTCTATTGGCTAATGTATGTTGCATGGAGTCTGTGAATAAAGCAATTATTATTATTATTATTATTATTATATTATTATTTATACTTATAGTGCGACTCTCTTTACCTTTGGGAAATATTTTTTGCACTAAATATATTACGGACGTATTTCTATGGTGACTCTTCTTCGTAAACAGTTTGGTGACCCTCTCGTCTGTTTCCGACATGAGATCGTCGATAACTACCACGTTTCTCGTTTTAGGATCGAAAGACGAAACATCGGGATGACCCTCAACAAATTGTATGTTCGGATGTATCGTAGAGAGCATGGAACACAACGCCTGCCATTCACCGTAACACCATGTGATCTTTTCAGGCGGTGAGTTTACGAGTGAGGCAGAATGACGTAATAAAGAGACAACAAACGTCGTTTTACCACAACCTATCGGGCCGGCGACAGTACATGGTAAACGGATGAAGTAGCTTTGTGTCCATACTTTACGCAAATGATGAAAGGGACTAGGGTGCATGGTAGTTATACTAGGAAAAATCACACGAGATAAGGATTGTTCATTGTACGTTACATGAAAAAGACGCAATGAAGCCTAGTTACAGACAAGAAACGTCGTTTTACCATAAACTATAGGCCCGGCGCCGATACGGGTAAACGGATTAAATAACCTCGTGTCCATAATTTACGCAAACGATGAAAGGGACTAGGGTGTACGGTAGTTATACTATAACAATGACACAAGATAAAGTTTGTACATTTTATTCGCAACAAAAGAAAGTTATTTACAGGTCACCCTCCATTATTGCAAGAACCAGAGATTGGACATTGTTTCACCACTTCTCTGATACAGAGTCTTGCAACCAACTCTTGATGCTACACAATTGTTCGTATGTCATGCTGGATACTTTAAAACCTGACTGTTGTAAAACAGCCAACCAGTCTTTACTTACTGCGGTTGAATTAATGTTCTCAATGGCCTCGTCAAAGTGCATGTAAATTAGAATGCCATCAGGTAATATACAATCGTGATGAAATTGACTAGGATCGTCTATCTCGCAACCGAGGCATTGTCGTCTTGAGAGTTCAACGACGCTACATGTTGTGTGACGTGCAAGCGTCTTCTTTATTTTGGTAGCAGGAAGGAAAGTAAATAGCAAAGTTTGGACCAGCGGTGGCAGGAGCGGAAGTTGTGACATTTCTAGCATTTCTGCTATTTGTGGGTGTTTAAATCTACTTTCCTTATATTTAATTTGGTAAATGTGGAAGGTAAAGCCAGTAGATAGGCAGATTGTTGACCAACCGCATTAGTTACGTAATTACACCAACTCGGTTGCAGATGCGCTCAGTGGGGCGTGGTATTCTGTTGTTAGCGTTTCTAGGCCAGCAGGTGGTTTCACTGCATCTTAGAGGGTGTTGCACAATGCGTAGCTTGAAAGCCTTTAATTGTATTAGCCAATAGAAATGTGGGAAACCGGTCATATGATGTGTCAATAGGTCCGCTTATATAAACGTCTGTCATACGCATTTCGCCATCTGGGTGCTGGCGAAGGACTGGGACAGATCCAGGGTTGAACGACACAGGTTGCCCTGCTGCCAAGAGAATGGCAAATCAAGTCGTGAAGCGTGGTGGGAATCGTTAACGTGGGTTACGTTCCCCTAATTTGTGTGTGCAACATTCAGCGTCCAGAGTGACTGTTCCGCGGTTTATTGAACACTTTCAAATCGGCCCCGACGTCCGAGAACGGCTGTCACGGCGAATATTTGCGTCGATGAGCGAAAATCGCGACGCGCTCATCCCAGCTCGGGCCACCATCGAACAGCGGTCTCACAGCGACTTCGTCCGACAGCGATTTTTATAATTGTACGTTTCTTTTATTTGCTGTTTATGGTAGTTATCTGTGGTTTTGAAGTGAGGTATTACTACCTTTGAAGTATATATATACATATTTGTTGTAATCGATTACTGTAATGAGAGTCCGTGAGGGCTAGCGATATGTTGTGTATTTATCTTATGGGAGTTATTCTTAGATAACACTTGGCGCCTAGTGTTTGGTCGTGTAGTAGAACAATCCACCTTAGAAAGGAAGAGGAATTGGATAACTGAAAGATTAATTGTAACTTTACTTTCTTAGATTCAAGAATTCAGTGTTATTGTTTATTATGTTCTGTTAAGATTTGGGTTACGGGTTTTCTTTATTGTTTTTATCTTTGCTAATCGAAATACTTACCTAAAGGAAGATATCATCTAATAAAGTTTCTAAAATTTTCCTCGTTCTTTGTTGCTTGTTCACGATAACCGCTCCTTTTGATGTGCGTTGACCTTAACATATAAGAACCCTACTAGACCTGAGCCATCTAGTGTACGGAGACCTCGCTAATCCGTGACAACAATTGACAGCGTTGGTAGAAGTTGTGACATTGGCAGTGTCGACGGAAGTTGTGATATTGTCAGTGTCGATGGAAGTAGTGACATCGGCAGTGTCGATGGAAGTTGTAAGATCGTTAGTGACGACGGAAGTAGTGACATCGACAATGTCGACTGAAGTTGTGACATCGGCAGTGTCGGCGGAAGTTGTGACATCGGCAGGGATTGCAGCAGAGAGAGGCCGAAGCAGGATACGTCTATAGTGTACCATATCTAGGTGTGTGACATATATGTAATATATGTACCTCGTCGAGTTTTCTTTATGGTGAGGGACATACGAGTTCCCGTCAGTGAGTTCAGTTTGTAAGTCTGCTTCGTTTCGTCCATAACAGCAAACGTGTCGGCATTCACGTCTAGGAGAGTGGCCATACACTGGTCGAATAAAGTCAGCCATATACATTGACCCGTCGCTGTCTCGACAAAGCATATTCGAACAACGAAATGCATGTCAGAGGCCACGTAACCGTATCATTCGCATTGCAAATGACCCCTATCGTCGACAATCATGCGCTTCTTGCAGTATATGCACCAGATGTAGATGGGTGTACATTGGCGTACTTTGTCGATAAGGAAACTTCTGATCTTGATAACGACGTCAGCGCTTACCATTGCTTCTACAGTTGCCACGTCCACGACCTCTGGTTCTGACGGCGCGGAAGGGCAGTTGGTCACCGGCATGATCGGTCGACTCGTCGGCTCGTCCTCGTCGCTCGAATCTGCTGCATCGCGAGGGCAGTAATATGATGTTAGCCATGACGTCGTGATACAAATGACGATGCGGCTGGCAGAGCGCCACGCTTATATAGGAATATGAGAACAACATTTTATTTTACGTATTTTATAGTCCTAAATTTACACGCTATCGGACGCTATGCTCGAAAAACGGTCCACCACCTATCCAATATAACAAAAGACGCCATTACGCAATGACCTTTTTAATAATGTCATTTGACCTAGTTATTTATTTCATCACCTATCCGCCAGGGGGCCTATTTGACCATGATCTATTCGCCGGGGGCACCCCTTGACCTAGACATTTGCCGTTGACATTTGACCTTCCCTCGGAAGTGACGTAATTCCTCTACCTCCAATCCAAATCCAACCTTGACACAATTTAACCTATATTACTACTTGCGCCTGCACTCAGGTGCACTCAGGCTACGTTTTCATTGACTAAATCATAGTCAATGTTGTCATGTTTGATTACGAACGCATAACATTATTTAGTTGTTATCCAGTATAAGGACTACCATGTATAATAAGGCTACATATTTTTGTTTTTGCACAGAAATGTATATTTATGAAATAAATCGAAACCAAATTGAAAATCTCCATTGAATAGATAGGAGCGATTCAAATTACATGCTTGGAACTTGCATGTAAAAAAGATGGGGATACGCACTGTGCCCTAGTTTGCCGATTTAGGCTTTGAACAAAATCAGTTTTTCTTATACTTATACAGTACACTTTAAACTATATGCGCTTCCGGTCCCCTTTAATGGGTCTAAACGGTTCTTAAAATGTTTACACTTACAAAACAATTATATCAATTGCCTGACAACCAGATCTTAGATGTCGTTAAACTGCACTAAGTGTAATGTCTAAAATCACCTACAGGTGAAAAGGGGACACCACCCTATGGCGTAGCCTAATAGTGTCATGCACTGTAGTGAATGCGGGGGGGGGGGTGCGATCCTTAACGTAGAGGGGGTGCAATTGGAAGTTTGTGGTGAGCTTCCAAAATTTGGAACGTCGCTACGAATTTTTTTCAATAGCCCCCCACCCCTTCTCCAGTCTTCTGATTTCATCAGTCGAAAGCTGAGACAGTAGAGAAGCTGACATTGCGGCGGCGCGGCGGCGAAACATTTTAAACAGCACTCCCTCCAACCAACGTCTGATGTCATAACCCGACGGCGGAGCGGAGTGGTCCTGTAGCTCCGGTTCTCAGCTCCTCCAGTATTACATTCGTTCCCGCGCCAGTGAACGCTACAGGAAGTTAAGCTAATGTGTACTCGTTGTTAAAGGAACATAAGTTACTGTGCATCAAAGTAGGCTATGTTGTGGCAATTAAAAAAATTATTTCATGTCTACTAAACATATAGACAGGTGTGACTATATTTAAATAATGTTAACTATTATATTAATGACATTCTTTTGGTGGCACATGACATATCAGACGCCATGTTTTGTAAAGTAAGGGGTCAATGACCCCTCTCACAATTTGCTAACATGGAATGTTGGATTCAGCACACCCAAATTACCCTAAAAGTGCTCTCGATCCTCTGCCGACACGGATGCTGAAGAATTGCCTTGACGCACTTGTCCTTGTCATTGCCAGGATTGTGAACATCTCGCTGGCCACAGGAGATGTGTCAACTATCTTGAAAGCTGCACTTGTGACTCCGCTTCTTAAGAAGCCATCCCTGGATACCGAATGTCTTACAAGCTACCGACCGATATATAATCTCAGTTTCCAGCCCAAAGTAATTGAGAAGGTGATGTCGTAACGTTTGTCACGTCACATGGCACAGGACAACCTATTTGAAGTGAATCAGTCAGCATACAGAAAGGGCCACAGTACAGTAACTGCACTGCTGAGAATCCAAAACGATTTACTCTTATCTGCGGATAATCGGTGTGTCTCGTGTCTCGTCCTCCTTGACATGTCTGCTGCTTTTGACACGATTGACCACCAGGTCACGTCTGTCTAAGAAGATCGGCCTTTCGGGCACAGCACTAAACTGGTTTACCTCGTATCTCGAAAACAGAAAACAAGCTATTAAGTTTGGAGAAGCCATCTCGAACGCCGGTGCTGACATGCGGTGTCCCCCAAGGGTCGGTCTTGGGACCGTCACTGTTCACCATATACATGGCTGGTGAACTGGGTTGCAAAATCCGATAACATGGCTTGGATTTTCATATGTACGCTGATGATACGCAGCTCTACACAACATTCAAGATCCCCGACACATCTGTTGCCATATCTCAGCTAGAAACATGCATTGCTGACATCAACGGTTGGATGACAGCAAACAAACTTCAATTACATGGTGACAAAACTGAAGTTCTGTCCACGGGAACAGAGGCGCTGCGCAGAAAGATACCTAAAACAACAAAGATCAATGTTGGAGATGCCCAAGTGATCCCCAGTACATGTGTCAGAAATATTGGGGTCATGTTCGATGCTGGACTTACAATGGATCAACAAGTCAGTGCCATCTGTAGATCTTCTAGTCTGCAAATCCGAAATGTGGGTGAAATCATTAAATTTCTTACGCCAGGAGCTGCCTAACAAATCATCCATTCATTTATAACGTCTAGACTGGATAGTTGTAATTCGTTGTTGTTCAGAACTAACAAGTGTCAGCTACGTAGACTGCAGTGCATTCAGAACACGACTGCTCGTTTAATCACACGAACAAGGAAATACGAGCACGTAACACCAGTCCTGAAATCTCTTCATTGGCTTCAAGGCACTCCACGGATTTGCACCGCAGTACATTTCCGAGCTTCTTGTTGAATATCAGCCCACACGTTCCCTCCGATCGAATTCTACTGGTCTGCTGACAGTACCAACCACACGCTTCAATAGTCTAGTAGAAATTAACGATGATCCGGACATTTTGGTTAAAAAGCCAATTTTTGTTTTAAGGTGACCGGTAGGGTTTCCCGAACTTAAAAAAAAAAATCAACCCTGGGGAACTTTGTTTTTACCACAATCCTTGTTTTTTGGTGTTTCGGTCCAATTTTCGAATTAACACTTTTTTTTTGCGTTTGTTAATCATATGTTTAACTGTTTCATTTATTGGTTAATACGTTTGTTATGACATGTATACTGGTATATTAAGCCACACATTAATGATGGAGTTTAATTAATCAAATAAGTAATTAACCAATTAATTAATTAATTAGTAATATATGTCATATATAGCACTCCGTCCCAACGTTGTTCTGGGATTTAATTAACATCTTAACTAAGATCACATGAATGTCCCTTATACCCCAAACAGTGAATGGTATAGCATTCAAACTTGAATATAACTAGGAGAGATCATAAATGTTCTACCTGTAATCTTCTAATATATCATTTGTTAAACATCATCATCAGCATCGTCATCATCGTTACTGTCGGGTAGCTGTACAAGAGTTGGGCCGTTTGCGCACTGTCCTTGACATTTGCAGTGGACGCTACAGGCAAGACGCAGCTTTGAGCAGTTGCAAGACACACATAATTTATCTTGGTGCTTGCAAGAGCAATGGATCTCTTGTAGAAGATGTTCGGGTGCTGGTTTTTTTTGGGTCTGTGCTGAAGGGCACTACTGAGTCTGCGTCACAGTGGAAGCCATATTGTTTCTTTCTGTCCAATACCATCTTCAGATTAACCCACGTAGAAACCTGTAGGTGCACTCTGAGTGAATGGAATTAGTATGCTCGACTTGTCGATGGAATTCGTTCAATGGCGACATACTTTGATGAAATTATGTGCATGTATCGTAAGTCGTCGAAACTTATATTTCAGTTGCTTTTGGTGTAAAGTGAAACCATATACCGCTCCCAAGCTGTTACAATGTCGGCGCTCGATGCAGTGTTACTGCCGAATATGGCAGCGGATGTTCTCAGCTCTGTTGAAGATCCTGGAACTTTCATGTGTTTGACTTTGCCAATACCATAGATAGCTGACGTTGTGTCACAGCCAGATATAGGGTGTGCAAATGGCACGCACTTACACATCTCCTTACCGAGAGCATGTTGACCAGTGCGGATACTGATTAGTCTTTGTTTAGTTTGCATGTAAATAGTGGACTTCTCAGGCGCATGGTAAAGCAGGATTACAAGCAGATCTGTATCATCACAACGGATACATACGTTCTCGTGGGATTCTGCAACTTCTAGGGTACACTTCGCAATTGTGGTATCCGCATATCCTTCCTCGCCAGCGTGACGCACCTCGATACCTTCTTTCAGCAGAGGATATTAATGAGTTGCTGTTTGTTGTGCTTGTTTGAAAGAAAACTACTTTTGTCTGAAGGCACTGGAGTGTTACGTCCAACCAACACATCAGTGGAAAGGATCTTGCCCAATTTACGTCGCTTCTGTTCGGGTTCCTTTGTGGTGAGCACTTCATAGCTGTCGAACTCTATGAACCAGGCCCTATCGTGTGCTGCCAAATGGAGAGCATACATCACATAAGATGAACACCCTTCATGAAAGGTACTTGTCTTTGGCCAGGGTATCATCGGCACATCCATCCACAACTGTGGCTTTGTCGTCAATTCCATCATTGCAGGCAACATGGGGATCGAGGGTAGCTATGTACGAAACTATTTTAGACTGGCCTTCGCATTGTGCCGTTGTCGTGGAATAAAGCTGGGGCTACGGCTGCTAGCTCACGTGAGAAGACACTGCGATCTGGTGGTCCAGAAGTATATGCCTTGGCCAATAGTCTCTGGTACAGCTCCGTCGACGACATGCGCACTTCTTTTCCATATTTCAGTTTTATAGTTTTCATCATATCTGCGAAGGCTTTCACTCGATCTGACGTTGATTCTCTCATCAGCTATGACCAGAGTAGCAATATTTTGCAGCCACCACCACCTTCTTAACACATGACACGTTGCTCCATATGAGTGACCCGTTCCTGGAAAAAGATCTATGACTATTTTCTAGGCAATCTTAATAATATGACTATGTGTACTATTACTATGGGTAATATGTTCAACAACAGTTGCTAACTTTACTTTATATAATTACTAAAACAGGGATTTCGGATTTAACATGCTAATTTACTAACTATGAATTTTTCACTAATTAATCAACGAACTATCGTTATGCCTTAGCTACACAATTATGAACAATGACATGTTTGGCTTTCCATACCACACATTTTCATATCGCTCAAGCATATAAATGCATAATAATCCAGAACAATCAGTACAGAAATTTATTAGAACTTTTCTTACAATCTGTAAGCAAGTAATTAATTCAATAGTTGTTATTTATTTACAATATAGATACACAGCGTAAAATGTCTTGAGGGGGTTTAGGAAAACGGTTGTTCAATTAAGGTACTACGGATTTTGGTTAAATTAATATATATGTGATATTATCGCTCGTGTTTGGATTTTAAAACATTGTCTTTCCATACACAGTTGTAAGATCTAATCTTGTGGCAAACACTTGATTTCTTATTAGCGAGTTAATGGATACATAAAACACAAATCACCACAATTAAGTATCCTAACCATTAACTTGCTGGCCAGTGTAAGTCAGTGCGCCAAAACTCATTTGCATTTATGTATGGACAGCCAATAAAACGAAAATGTTACAAAAAATTACTGACAGGGTACGTATATAGTTCATGAAAAAAATCGAGGTACCCCAGGGTTGATTTTGGTGTTTTTTTCTGGAAGTTCAGGAAACACTACTGGTCATCCTAAAACAAAATTTGGCTTTTTAACCAACATGTCCGGGTTTGGTAAAAAATTTGCTATTTCTACTGGATTACAAGTCTTTCGGAGACCGTGCGTTCTCCAAAGCGGCCCCTGTACTTTGGAACAATCTCCCATTGTCAGTCAGACAGTGTGACACTATTGCGTCGTTTAAAACGGCGCTGAAGACACATCTTTTTAAAATCGCATTCACTACCTAAATGAGCGACATATAATTGTGAACGTTTTTGTAAAGCGCTTTGAACAGAACTAAGGACTGGATACAGCGCTATATAAGACCGTATTATTATTATTATAAACAGTGGCTACGGACCTCTCACCTTGGGGTATCAGTCTCTCATTCGAAAGGAACGAAACTGGCATAGTGTTGTGATATTTGAAAGTGAATTGAACAATTTTATTAAAACATTTATACCCCACGACCCACTAACGTTTCTAACATACAAGCATTTCACGCACACATTAAAAAAGATATGGGTAAGTCCATTTTGTTCGATGTGACCATTAGTATTAATTTATTTACATTGTTTGATTTATTTAACTTAAAAGAAAGAAAGAAAGAAAGAGAGTTTTATTTAGACCCCCATTACAATATATGTATAATACCAAATTAACGTAACATGAATAGGCATATATATTCATATATACAAATGCAGTGTAATTTCAAATTAGATGGGGTCTGTGACTCATATTAAGACAATAACAGTCGCTCTCATAGGAGTCACAATAATAATTTGTTTCAACTCAATTTTACCGAAGGAAGTGCAAATGTAAATGTGCAGGAAAAGAAAAGACATTGAGTTCCCTACAAAAATATTAGGTATAATATTTTACTAATAGCACAATAAAAAAACATAGTTTACATTGATAAACAAAGCACGTTCATATTCGAAAATGCCTGTAGTGAAACTATCTAGAAAACATTAAAAATAGCATGAGCGTGTATGTGTGTGCGTATGTGCGTGTGTGCGTGTGTGCGTGTGTGCGTGTGTGCGTGTGTGCGTGTGTGCGTGTGTGTGGGGGTGGTGGTGGTGTGTGTGTGTGTGTGCGTGCGTGCGTTCGTGCATGCGTGCGTGGGTGCGTGCGTGCGTGTGTGTGTTATAAGGCAAATGTAGCAACACCAACACCAGGGCTATAACAAAGAATCCCGAACAAAGCCAACTAACATGCAGAATTGTAAGCAAAACAGCCATAACAACTGCAAAGTGACATATGATACAAGTATCACAATATTCAGATGTCTGCTTTCCTTTAATGACATTATTCTCAAACAGAAATTCTCAAAGCAGACAGAAATTCTCAAAGCAGACGGAAATTCTTAATAGGTATGGCGTTGGCTAAGCGATTGTTGAACCTTTACTGAATCGGTGGTAGTTATGATTGCAGAATTGTGGTGCTTCGAGGCCTTTGTTTGCGTAGTTTTATGGTTTTACCAACTACACAACACAAGCCACGTGTACAAGCAATATCATAGCTGTTACAGCGTCATATCTAAATAGCGCGATTTTCTTTGAACACCTCCATTTTAAGATCATTTTTGAAATAGTTAATCGTAACATTGAGCAGGTCATGTCTGAATTTCCTATTGACATCAAACTTATCTTGGAATCCCGAAATCGTATACACAGCATACTTTTTTAAAACGTCTTTTGACAATTCAAACAGCCTGCCTCGCGTGTTGCTATCCATCTCTTGAAACACCAAGTCGACTTGTTTATATTCAGCGAGGTAATGATCGCCTACTGCTTTACCTAGCGCTCCAACTGAAACAGAAACACCAGAATGCCTTCAACGTATGCTGCATCAAACAAAAATAATTATGGTGGACACACTGGCTGTGATAAGGGTGTATGTCATATACTACAAACTACCCATCCTATTTGAGTAAATACTCTATTACGAATATATGAAAAAGGACAGGTATGATACAATACACAATTATTTTCTTTACAGTGACCACAGTAATTCTCGCGATCTATTCATCGTGTTGCCATTCAAGGTAGGTCGATTTGGGTGTGGACCAATCGTGGCTGATGTTACATGTAATTCTCGCGATCTATTCATCGTGTTGCCATTCAAGGTAGGTCGATTTGGGTGTGGGCCAATCATGGCTGATGTTACATGTCATTTTCGGGCGGTAATCATAATATCAGGAGTCAGTCACAATAACACCACCGGCTCGTGAGAATTATCGGATTGCATGGTCATTATTATATCTGCCATGTGTAATGTAGTCAACTACCACCTGACTTTCGAGGATGACCACAAAAACCAAACAATTTGAGATACATGATAGATGACAAGAGTGTGTGCCTAGTAGTGCCCTACACGGACCTAGAAATCGAGCCCAAGCTCGGCCCGTGAATTTGGCTCAAAGCACTTACCGCAAGGACGCCGAGTGCCCACGCGGCAGTGCAATGTGACTCTGCGTAAGCATACCAAATAGCTTTAAACAGTTATCTTTAAAAATGGTGGGTAGACAAATGTCGTTGAAGGTGAAATGTAACAAATTTGAAACCGCTGCACACAAATATATACATAGACATACAAATGGTTGCTCTACGTGACGTAATTGCAACAATGTGGCTACATTTGTCGAACCCCTTTTTGTTTTTGTTTGTAAACCCTGAAGAAGGGCCGGGTCACAATTCGCTCAAGGACATCCACCTCAGCCCTGCAGTACTGACCAGCGGCCAACGCCTTAGGATGTTTAAAAGTATTATTATTATGTATTGCATATCTACCAGCGGCAGCCCAAACAGGGCCGAAGAAGACACCGCCAATGGTTGTTGCGATAACCGAGATGCCTGCATTTACGCCATCGTTCACTTTCACTTTCACTTTTAACTTTTCCTCATTCGCCAGCTGTGACATTGCCTTCAAGACGTCGTCCACTGTCAGCTCCATACTGGAACCATGACACAACATGAAAACTGAATGTGCAGAACATATGAATATATGCCAACGCAGTATCATAGCATAAAAAGTACATTTACATACAGATCTTTCCAATCCCCAAAATAGTACACCAACAAAATCACTAACGCCAGTATTTCTGTAATCTTCAAGAATATACTGCTAAGATGTGATACTTCACTATGTTGCAGTTTGTAAAATCATAGCGGGCTAAACAATAAATACATAAGTTAATAAAATAAATAAAAACGTGCAGTCCGTGATTAAAACAAAACAGGCATATATAATGCAGGATAGAGCGTACATAGCAATGTAAATGACTGGATGACTGGGAGAGCGGCTCTCTGGAATGTTTCCGCAGTAGACGCTGTAACTGCTTCCTGAGTTCCACAGTGGGATAGAGCGTACATAGAACGAGTGCTGGTAGGTCGTACAAGACGGATTGCAGTGTTCGTAGTTTATGCTCGTGTTTTCGTCTGGTACGGTCATCTACTGCGGTAATGCTGGAAGTGAAGCTGATGCGCACTAGTCCGTGGTGAATTTTAAAGAACAAATTGGCTCTCTTAATAGACGTCTTGTGTATCAAAAGTTCCACTTTAGGTTAGCGCACATAGCCGTTACGCTTGAGGTACTGCGGTAATCGTTAGTGACAAAGCGAGCTGCGGTTTCAGCTGTTTTTACACCAGGCAATGCCGTCGCACCCATCCTGATTGCAGGCTGATCGCTTCGTGTAAATACTACGATTGTATCGCTTGCAATGTCGACGCCGTTGCTTGCGATAGAACTGGCTCTATTTCAAGCGGCCGTCGCCTCGTTGCATATAATCTTTCCAATCACAGTCAACAAACGTGACGCATCTAGAAACAGAATAGCCTTCCCTAGAAATAATGGCTGCGTTGTTGCGTAACGGTACGTGACTCTTTGTGGTCAAGTGGCAAACGGTACGTGACTCTTGTGGTCAAGTGGCACTTTCCGTCTCAAGCAATTACATTGCGTCGTGTATGCTAACGACCCATATCGCTTGATTTTATTTTTCTGATTTCCTCCATCAAGCAGGCTAGCTCCAACAACATATCTGATGTAGTCGTCGTGGGTAGATCTCATAAGTTTCTGTATGAATTGCCGGTTCATACATTAGGCAAACCGACCTTCTTGCTTCTTAGACGTTACTGCTTTACAATAAAGCCTGTCCTTCTTGTGGATGTCACATCTGACGTTGCGGGTGATCCAGGGTAGATCATGATTTCTTTTGGAGCTCGTCGTCGGGACGTGTGTAGTGATGGCTTGTTGTAATGCACTCTTGAATGACTGCCAATTTTCAACCTGTGTTCTGGATGTGGGGTTATCCATCAAAAACTGCGAAACGTATTCAACCACGTCTGCCTGTAGACCGTCAAAGTTCGCAGACTTGTATTTGTATATTTTGTGTGAGTGTTTGTGTGAGTGCTGTTTTGGACGGACGTCAAGTGTGGTGAGCACTGCAAGATGAAAACTCATTCCGGGTACCACTTCCATATGGGACACGAAGTTACGGTTTGTAATTAACACCATTGTAGAAGAGTTTATAGGTTTGTGGCATCAAATTAAAATTATATATATATATATATATATTATATAGTAACACCTGCCCAAAACGGTCATCGTCGGGACCGCGCAAAATTACCGTTATAGGCCGGTTGCTGTTATGGAGAGTTTCATGACTTGGATACTCACTAGGTGGAGCCACATTTTTATGAATGATTACGTTGACGTTCGCAAGTTGGTACTCTCGTGAACAATACAAACCAAGAGTTAACAATAATATTAAATAATACGCTACACAACTTGCTATATTAAATTGATGTTCCTTTTTCTTTTGGGCCATGGTGAAATTAATCACGCCCTCCAAGTAAAGGCAAACAGAAAAAAAGTGTTGATGTCGAAAAGGAAACAGGAGGGTGTGAATGAGTGGAAGGCAAACGTTGGCCCAGATTTGCTCTCCAGCTACGCGAAGCCACCTAGGTAAATATTACAACGGCCCGCTTCCATATGTGGCTACGTGCTCATGGCTTCTCTGAGTTCACTTTGGACACCAAAGCTGATTCTACTCCTCTTTGCTGGAGTAAAGGAGCCACATAGCAGCTGCAACAAGCTGATGACGCCACGTGTACGTGACTCGATTGTAGTTTGATAGTCCCGTGTACACGCGATGACACCGGCGCGATGACGTTTTATTCAGGGAAATTGTGGATTCCCTTTGACCTGCCCGCAAGCGGCAGGTTGACAATGAATGGTTCGGTCCAAATTAACCAACCGTTATATGCAATAGACAGGTTACCGTTATGGACAGGTAGTGGGCAATGCAAACTAATAGGAAGTCATTCGGGACTTTCAAAAGTGACCGTTATATCCAGGTTATCGTTACGGACAGGTGACCGCTAAGACAGGTTTTACTGTATATATATATATATATATATATATATATATATATATATATATATATATATATATACAATATGCAATGAAGGTATACAGGGAATTGTTATGCTAAACAAACTGTTTGAGCATAGATGCATGATTTCTATCTGGCAATATCAACATCATCACAATCATCATCACCATTCGGTAAGTTTCTTATGTTTTACGTTAGTCGTCAATAACCATGCAATATATGCTGTGCCTACAACTACACGCAACATATCTACGTATAAGTAAGGCATGGCCGTGGATGGGTATACGGGTACAGGTTGTAACATACAGACAGAACTACCAATGCAAATTATATCTAAATGCATTGAACATTCAAACGCTGTTTCCTCGCTATATTTACTTATGTTTTTTTTATATAATACCTAGTCGTCTACCATAGATTTCCATTAAAATAATTTAAAAATAAATGTTGACTCACAGTAGCATATATGTCACTTTCCCAAATGATAACATATGATATGATATGATATTTGACTCGTATTGCTCAAGTATTATAAAGATTGAAAAGAAAGCAGTGAGAATGCTTGTCTCAGCCAATCGATTAGCTCATATTAAACCACCTATCTTTAAATTACTAAATGTTTTAACGTTCAGACAATTGTATATATACTTAATACAAATGTTTATGTATAAATACAAGACTTAATCAACATGTTCATAATTATAATGCAAGACAATCTGCATAAAAGCATATGTCCATGGTAACTTTAGAAATAAGACTTCATTCATAAATAAATAAGGGTGCTATCATTAAGAATTCTTTCAGCACAAGACTTAAGTTTACGACTTATTCAGTAATTAATTACAAATGTATACTAATCTTAAACAATTCAGATTACACAATGATGCTAATTTATAACATATCTTTCTATCACGATTATATCTTCTACACCGCTTTTATTTTTGTTTTCAATATAATGATATTTACATTGAAATATAAAATAGGGAGTATAACATTATATAACGTTCTTCCCTTGATGTTCTCATTATGTTATTATATAAATAGTCTAAATTTTATTTCTATATGTACATTTGATTTGAAATTTGATATTATATGTTATGATATGATATGATATGATATGATATGATATAATATGATATGATATGATATTATATAAGATACAGCGTCAACACATTTGATAACATATAAGACTGATGTATATTACCGTTTATTTTGGTGTGCACTTGCGTGCAGGTGACATCTGCTATTTCATTGACATCATGATTCGATCGGAAAACAGTCGTAATCGCAATCGTGAAATATGTTGTTCCTAAAACGACTAACCCCTGTCGGATTCCCCTGTTACGACAGACACTCCTACCCACCACACAGTTGGTGTTGTACGTACACGGGATGAACTTTCGATCCTCTGGCGCCGTAGCAGCAGCAGCAGCAAGCATATGAACACCATGCGTGGCAGCCGTTTGTGTTTTCTGACGCTGCGTCCATCGTTCCTACAAATGTCATCAAATATCTTATCATATAATGATCACCTGGTCTTTACAGTACTAAAAATAGAGTAACATGTTCAATTGACAATTCAACTCAGAGTTCGTTCCACAGTTCAATTCATAGTTCAATCAATTTTTCAGTTCACAGTTCAATCCACCTTTCAATACACAGTTCAATCCATCTTTCAATTCACACTTCAATCAACCGTTCAATTTACAGGACAACCAACAGTTCAATTCACAGTTGAATCCACAGTTCAACACACAATTTAACCCACCATTCAATCCACAGCTCTATCCCCAGTTTAATTCACAATTCGATTTATCGTTCAAGCCACTGTTCAATTTATAGTTCAATACACAGATCAATCCAAAGTTCATTCCGTCTGAAGTCTTTCTTGCTCAATGGCCTGAACCAGTGATGATTTATCACAATCTCCACCGTCATTTATTTCAGCTTCTAATCACGGACAATATCCTCTCGAACTCCGAACTGAATGTCGCAATAAAAGCAGAGTTATGCATTCTCGTGATCGTCAACAAATGAATGGATTTTCTAAGAAGCTAAGGTGGGTAAACAATATTAAAGAGCTAGGTTTTAGATGACAGTGAAATTAAATTATTTCTTACTAACTTAACACAATACGAGGTGGATGCTTGTACTTTCAATATGTCCTTTCTGAATACAAAGGATTGTTAGGATATTGCAGTTTATTCAAGCTATTCGCATGCTTCAAGGAATAAATGATTTTCGCATGCCCTATTTTCAGTCGTCACGTTGTAAATAACATTACATGACAATTGTAGGCCGTTTTGTGACTGGCCCACGCTCCCACCAACTAGTAGAATCGCGGTATGTGAGCTGGTATTATCTCGTAACCACGGTATGAAAACATTTCTTGCTAGCCATACAAATGTGAAGCAAAAACGTTCGTCGGGTGATATATGAAGACCAACGCGTTGGACGAAACGGCTGTACAATGGGACAACACCGCGAGCGTGCAGTTGATCGCGTTGGATTTCCATTTTTCATTACACAACGCCCCGGGCTACTGTGCAGGCATACAATGAAAGCTGATATTTCTCTCGCCTTGTGATCGTCAAACGTAAAAATCGGCAGTGATTCCATCGATAATTGTTTACAAGTTCGTGCAAGTCCTTTTCTGGTTTCCTTTGGCATTTCTGTCGTTTGCGCCAACTCGTTGATTTACATATCACCTAGCTCTTTAATATTGCTTACCCACAACTTCTCACAGAGTGCGCGATAGTGTAATGGTAGCACATCCGCCAGGCATGCCAGCGCTTTGAGTTCGAAACCCGATCCGGGCAGGCATGTATATGTTGTGTAAGAACCTGGCTCTCGACAGTAGGGACTATGTATCCCTCATGACTCGGAGATCACCTTAATGTCGGACCGCTTCATTTTGGGACGTAAAAGAACGACTGAGGACGACAAGCACCTTAGCAGTGACCACCCTTAATGCCGGCATAGAAAGGCCGACTTGGCAATAATGTTCTGAAAAAGGCTGACTTTTTGAATGAGACCACATAAGACCACTACATTGTAACCACTATATATATATATATATATATATATATATATATATATATATATATATATATACACACACAGACTAGTCAGTTAATAGAACGTTGCCGGGTGCTGGAAACAACTAGGAACTTAAACTTCTGTATGCGCCTCTGACTATTTCTAAGATAATGCTAGGGATATATAATTACGTGCGATAAGATGGTATTGCCACACATTTCCCGGTGTATTTTACCTTCACGGAATAAAAGTGCTTCCACTATTTAGTTTGGGTCTGTTCCGTTTATTTTTATAAATATCAGACATAAACTATATAATAGTTTATGTCTGATGCTCTCGTGGTTCTCATTATATCGTCAGCGATATTTCTCAGGACTGTGTTGTGTGCTTTATTGTTTACTAGCCGACGTACCCAGCGTTGCCCGGTGGAAAAAGGCAGCCATATGCATGTGACATCCGAGAACCCCACCATTCCGGACGAATTTCTAAAGAAATTGTTTAATCGTTCAGTGTGCGACAAAATCCAAACAGGACGATTAAAGTGACCTAACACAGATCGCTCAATGTCACGATACTTAATATAAGTACCTGATAGTTCAGCAGAAAGCACCGGTAAATATTAATTAATTGAATTGCCAATATATTGTGATGTCGTTGTCGGATTAGATTGCCAAACTGGTGTCGACCGACGTAAACTACATGATAAATGAATACGTCGTAAGGCAAAACAAAACCCTAGAGAAAACACGTTCAGATATTACACATGCATTATTTGGCGATGAAGCATTTATATGTGTCTGGACATGCAACGTCTATCAATGCCACATGACAACAGATGTCGAAATGTTAATGTGGTTTCTCCAACAGTAACATATATCATGTAAATAATAATGTATGGTCTTATGCAGCGCTGGTACCCGCCTAGACAAGGTCCTCGTTGTGTTTACTCTATTATCACAGGGAGTATCTTGGCAACAGCTAATGAACGTAATACCCGACCGGTTTCTTCCGAGACAGTCGATTGTTTGGGTCTACGGCACGTTTTTTTCAATTTCAATGTGTGGGATAGTTTACTTCCCCTAGCATAGGCACGAGGTAGAATGGATCAAAGACAGACAGACCTGATTGTTTTTTTTATCCAATTGTACCATATGGTACAATAATTATAGTGTACATTATGGTATAACATTAACAATTTGAAATTTAAATTGGGTGTCATATTAAATGTACAACTTGGATATGGGAGACTCATATTAACATTAAACAGTCGCTCTCCTGGGAGCCACTCTGAAAGGTGTTCAATAAATGTGTTGTTCTCCTCATCGTCCCCTGTCTTCAAGGGTGAGGCTGGCTTGGATACGTTTTCTTATCTTTCTCTTCCTCTTCTTTCTCTCTCTTCCTCCTCATTGCGCTTGCACTACTTTCTCTACCACCCTTCTCCATTCTCCTCGGTCCTTTGCTCTTTTTCGCCATTCCTCTTTCCATCCCTCCAGGTCTATCTTCACGCAATCCTCCCACCTCAGTCTCGGTCGCCCTCCTTTTCTTTTTTCCTCCACTCTCCGGGCATCTGCTTTTTTGCCATCCGTTCTTCTCCCATTCACTCCACATATCCTGCCCACTTCAACCGACTTCTCACCAACTTTTTCTTGAAACTTTCTTTCACACCTACATCCTCCCTAAGCTCTTCCACTCTTCGCGTATCTATTCTCTTTACCCCCGCAATTCTCCTGACCCAGTTGTTTTCGCACACTTGTACCCTCTCCTGTTGTTTCTCTGTAATTGCTATAGTCTCTAGGCCATACAGGTAGGCTAGTGTCACACATGTGCATAGTACCTTTCCCTTCAATTTTCGGGATGTGTGCCTGTCTCCCATCACACCTATTTTCCTCCATGCATTTGCCTCTGCTTGTCTTCTGCTTCGAATTTCTCTCTCTGAGGAGCCATCTCCACATACCGCTCCACCGAGTTATACAAAACTGTCTCTTTGTTTTAGTTTCTTCCCCTCCAGGTGTATTTCCAGCTCTTTGCTTTATTGCCCAACCCACAGCACCTCTGTCTTCTCCAGATTAACTTTCAGTCCGTGTTTGCTGGAGATATCCTTCCACTCTATCAGTTGTTCCTGTAAATCCGCTTCTCCGTCCGCTACCACCGCTAGATCGTCTGCACACAGTAGTTTCTGGAGAATATCTTTCGCAATGGTCTTTCTACTTATCAGTTCCGTCGTTGCGATAAACAGTAGTGGGTTTAGGGCACTCCCCTGTCTGAAGCCAACGTTCAATTTGAATTCTTCTGAGATTCCAGGTCCACTCACCACTCTGCCCTTCGTTTCTTCACATATCCCCTCCACCATCCTGAAATCTGCCTCTGGGACCCCCATCCATCTCATAGTCGCCATTGCCATCTCCCACGGTACGGTATCATAAGCCTTCCCATGTCTATAAACCCACAGCCATACTCTCCTGTCCCTTCGACTTCCGGATCCTCTGGGATCTTTCCCTCTCTCATGCAGGTATTCAATAATATTTTTGTCCACCAGATTCCAACGCGTTCGGCCTCCACCAGCATCTCCAATCGTATTTCATCAATACGGTTGCCTGACCTTTCTTCATCTTCTTCATTGCTCCCTCTACCTCTTCATCCACAATCTCCTTCACCTTTACTTGGTGTGGTGTGGGTGGTGTGGGTGGTGTGTGTGGTGTGTGTGTGGCGTGTGTGGCGTGTGTGGCGTGTGTGGCGTGTGTGGCGTGTGTGGCGTGTGTGGCGTGTGTGGCGTGTGTGGCGTGTGTGGCGTGTGTGGCGTGTGTGGCGTGTGTGGCGTGTGTGGCGTGTGTGGCGTGTGTGTGTGGTGTGTGTGGTGTGTGGTGTGTGTGTGGTGTGTGTGGTGTGTGTGGTGTATGTGGTGTGTGTGCGTGTGCGACAACAAACAGGTTCACACAAAGATGCTAGATAAGATGTATTTCTTTGAAAATTGCAAGCAGCTGGAATCTGATGAGACGGTGGTTGAGTAGCACACGTAATCGGACAAGGTCGCATGCCACGTCCAATTATCTGCGCTACTACGCCAACGTCAGGTACGATTACAGCGGAATAGGTCACAAAAGTACTATTTTATGTTTATTTCAGGCGCCTAATGATTTAGTACACCTGCCAACTCTCCCGGAATTTCCGGAAGGCTACTAGATTTTGGGTATATCTCCCTGCCTCCCTAAATACAGGCAAATCTCCCGGATTTTCGCTGAGAAACTCCATCAGGCCGTGTTACGTGGCAGCCAATTAACGCAATTATTCAATCACGTACAGACAATAAAGTTGAAGGAGATTTTTGGAAGCCTGTGAGTAAGTCTGGAGAAGACTTACTTAGACTTAGCGGCTCCCGCGTCTGCAGTATAGTATTATTTTTTATCATTTACAACTACCAAGTTTTACCACAATTACTGTGAAGCTATTTAGAATGTAATATGTTTGTACACACCCGTGAGCGGGGCAGCTGCACCGGATTTGACTATGTCAAAATTAAGTTTTATTATTTATTATTATTATTACGTACATTCAACGTCACGTAACTAATGATAGATTTTATTATCAAATCGTTTATCATAAAAATACTATCAGCGTATCTTTATTAACGAAAAGTAAATTAGGAATACATACGAATTCGACGTGGGTCAAAGTGTGCTTTCGTTAGCAGAACGAACCAGTGACACTGCCAATCGCATCGACTGGTTTATAGCGAATGAGATATAAATAGGACTGTGACTAGCACTAGTTGAAACATGTTCAGATATAATAAGTAGCGTGTGACGAGTCAAGGGATAGTCTCTAAAGTGTGCAACGTTCCTCAAACGTGAAGGGCTTACATTGTTTACTATTAGTTCAAACCACTAGGCAGCGAAATTGAAACAGAGAAATTGAATGTTTCTCAAGAGCAGTAGAGGCAGCAGTCAAGGAGAAGGTATTGTGGATACTAAGGCAGAGAACTAATGAAGATGCAAAGGAGATGAGATGCTGAATGCTGAGGCAGAAACGTAATGAAGAAGTAAAGGAGATGAGATAGTGGATGATGAAGCAGAGAAATAATGAAGAAGTAAAAGAGATGAGATTATCTCTCCTCTCTCTCTCTCTCTCTCTCTCTCTCTCTCTCTCTCTCTCTCTCTCTCTCTCTCTCTCTCTCTCTCTCTCTCTCTCTCTCTCTCTCTCTCTCTCTCTCTCTCTCTCTCTCTCTCTCTCTCTCTCTCTCTCTCTCTCTCTCTCTCTCTCTCTCTCTCTCTCTCTCTCTCTCTCTCTCTCTCTCTCTCTCTCTCTCTCTCTCTCTCTCTCTCTCTCTCTCTCTCTCTCTCTCTCTCTCTTGGCAGATCTAGTTCTCTGCTTTCTTGTTCATTCAGCAGTGCCTTGAAGTATTCTTTCCAGACCTGTAGCACATCTCTTCTGTCCGTAACTAGCTTTCCATTCTTGTCCTTAATTATTCTTCCAGTTTTAACATCCTTGCTGTCCTCATCCCTCTTTCGATCCATCTTATACATGATCTTCTTTTCGCTATCCTCATCAAGCTTTCTATACAGCTCCCCTTCCATCTCTCTCTTTGCCTTATCCGCAGCTCTCCTAGCTGCCTTCTTTTTCTGTCCATACAGCTGCTGTGTAGCAATGCCCGGTTGTCCTCCATTCCCCTTGATCCATTCTATTTCTTTCCATACCTCTCTCTTTTCTCCAATTGCTTTCGTTACTTCTTCAGTCACCATGTTTGTTTTTCCCTTCGAAAAAGCTGATCCCTTACCAGATGTTCTGCCACATAGCTCCTCTGCTGATCCAATGAAAGCATCCTTAAAGTATTCCATTCTTCCTCAACAGTTCCTGTTGTTGACCGCAGTTTTTCATACTCTGATGCCACTATATCTCTAACAGCTCTGGCTGTATCATGTTGACATTTCCACCACCTAATGGTCTTTCGCCCCACACTTTTAGGCTCCCCCTCTTCTGCATACGCACAATGAAAACGATGGCTTGTGTTGTGTAGTCACGTGTTCACCAGCGATGACCTTACAGTCCTTCACTCACCACATTTGCTGTTTCCCCACTATCAACAGGTCCGGCCCTGTCTTATGGTCGCCACTATTATAAGATACTTTGTGGCTTTCCCTCTTTTGGAAGAATTACCCAGCCATCGCCAGCTCATTTCTTTCACATATATTTACGATTATGTAAAGTAATTAATTTATAGTTATACTATAGATTATTTTACTATTTAGATTAAGGCATGTGGGGTCTCCTAAGAAGAACAAACAATGTGGCGTGTACGAATTTGCGCATGTTTCTAAACGACAGTTGGTGGATTCGAACCCCGGGCCTCCCAATCAACAGTCCGATGCTGGGTCTCCGAATAAATGCACTTCAAAACATTCAGTGAAGTATTAGCTGATGTAAAAACAAAACATGGTTATGATATGCCACATACACTAAAATAAAACATACACGTGGTTCTTAGGGTTGGCACCCAACTGAACTTTATATGCATATCTGTGTATCACTATTCACATGGTTCTCAACTGCAACGTGTATTACTACGCACACAAGTAGTCCAAAACATAGACATGCATATATAACACTTCCCTTCCTGACTAATTATGAAAAAGTCTACTAATATTACTCACTGGTATAAGTTCTTCTGTATGCCTATAGCAAAGTAATCTACCCGATTAACACAGTAACAGTTATGCATTAGCAATGTAATTTAACAATACAATAACATTTAACCATGTTACATATAGCTAAACTAATGTAACGGTGAGTCCACAATAGCATGTCACCATGCTACTCTTACTAATCTAATGTAACATAGAATCCAGTGGCTCACTTATCTCTGTTAAACTACAGATCTAATCTATCTGGTGCCTTTCTCACACGAGAAGACCGTCTCAGGTGTGTTTCATTCTCAACCTGAGTAGGTGGCACAAATTCTCCTGCTTTACTGTTTGAATAAATCGTTCCGCTTGCCCATTCGAACTCAGATGATATGGCGGGGTAGGTTTATGCAACACACTCCAGGAAGTACTTGAACTCCTGCGATTTAAATTGCGGAGCATTGTCCGAGACCAACGTCTGCGCGGAACTTCCACTCTACTGAACATGGTCCTCAATGCATTCGGTGTCGCTTCACTGGGTGTAATGTTGACAATGATAACTTCTGACTACTTCGAAAATAAGTCAACTACAATGAGGAGCATTTTCCACCCCACAGGACCTGCAAAATCGATGTGTATGCTTTCCCTGGTCGAGATGCCGGTATCGATGGATGTAATGCAGCATTGGTTGGATTGGATTCCTCTGTACCAACTGGCATGACGCACAATACTTAGTACATGCTTCAATGTCTGCATCCATGCCTGACCACCAGACATACGAATGTGCAACACCCTTCATCTTCACTACCCTGATATGCCCTGTGTCATGCTCGCTTAGAATTTCTGCACGAAATTGTTTTGAAATGATCACTCTCATTCCCCATAACAGAACATCACCATAGAGAGATAGTTCGTTACGACTGAAGAAAGGTTGTAAATCTAACCGATCTGTTGGCAACTTAGCAGACCAAGTGTCTGGTGTGTACCTGATCACCTGTGACAAAAATGGATCTTTCCGAACTCCGACCATGATCTGTTCGATAATGAGAGGTAAGACCCCAACACCAAAAACGAGAGCCACGTCTTCGTCTGTAGATGTATCCGTGAGAGCCAGTCGGCATTGGCATTCTGCGCATTACTCCGGTAGCGCACCTCATAGATAAAACCAGACACATACACTGCCAAACTATGGGTGCCTTCTGCTGCTACCGCTGGTATGTCCTTTCTATATATATAGGACTGATGATCGCCGCTTGGGGTTTGCTATCAGTGACAAGAGTAAACTTCCTGCCAAACAGAAAAGATTAGGATCGCTTCACACAAAAAAAGCTTTCTAGCACTTCCTTCTTAATATGTGAGTACTTCTTTTCTGATCTCGTCAGTAGTAAGGGGGGAGATCTGGGACTCCATCCTAAGTCATTTCGGAGGAGTTTTTGGTTGATATTAGGGAGGTTTCGAAAGCCGCCCCCCTGAGCAAAGTGAGTAGTCACGTGACCGTATGTATAACGAGAGACGCCCCCTGGTGGGTACGTTAGAGGTGACGCCTCCTAACGGGGAGTGTAGAGAGGGTGTTATTAGTTGTGTATGAATGTACGTGTATGGGAGGGAAGGTGTGTATGAATGCGCGTGTATGAAAGAACTAACGAAACACAGGAGTATACGAGTGCACACGTGTTTTATTGATGAAAGATACAAGCGTATAATATGAAACCGTGTTTTATTAAACGAAGTACATCAAGACTTGTGGGTGAGTGAACACCGCGACAGAGGTCGTGAGCTTAGGGGTCAATACGACCACGCCAGCGGCTCGCGGGATGATGATGATGGTATACGACTTACGGGTGAGTGAACACCGCGTCAGAGGCCGTGAGCTTACGGGTGTGTGACCACCGCGCCATAGGCTCGAATCGTTAATGACAATGATGATGACACCTGTCCGTTAATGAAACACGGTTATTGCAGTTGTTTAAGCCAATCGAATACGCGGCAATCGTTTGCTACCAGATCAGTGCCGAAACCTTTTACGAAATCCTTCATGACAACTCCACGACATCGAAACATGAGATAAGCAACACAGTATTGTCCACAAACGTTAGACACGGGACTCTGTAGTCTCTTAGAATTATGAGTCCACGTTACACAATGTTTATTCAAGAAGCGACAAAACTCGACGTGCTGCGGCGGCAGACCGTACGAGCAGAAGTATTCGCCGCAACCGTCGGCGTCTACGTAGATCGCTATCCAATGTTCACCGGGTTTACCCGAGTCGTGTGTGTTGCACACGAAGGCGACGGGGTAAGCGTCTATCCGGAGTTCGAGGAGTACGTCTTTGGGTACGATTCCACGCATGACGACACGGGCGTGCGTATCGCGGGTGAGTAGGCGGACGAGCTGTAGGGTTTCCATCAGTTGTCGTAGATGACGTTACGACTCCTGTCGATCTCCAGCACCTTCTCGAATTCGGCATAGGCGACGACGTTCACAGTGGTTGTCAGCGCGTCGTGGAAATGAATCTCGATTCGCACGTTGCCCTTATGTACCAGATGGAAGCAGCAGTCGTCGCACGCATCGGGGGTGAGGTCCACGGCGAAGAAGGTGTAGCCGTGTCGAAAGTCGTAACGAGTCAAGCCGTTGCCTTCGTCCTGCCACGCCTTACCCGTCGAGGTGAACAGGTTATGGTAGCACCTGGCAAAGAGATCGTTCTCGAAGTCGGGCTGGAAAGGTTTGGCGGGTATCTGTCGTCCGTCGATGTACACGGCGAGGAAGTTGATGTTGTTGTTTTTAGCGTGAAAGGGATTTCTGTCGTAGCGTCCGTTGTAGGCGTCGTTATCGATGCAGCACAGCACGAGACGTTTCGGAAGAACACCAAGAAAGAGGTTCTCGTGCGTGTGTGACCGGGCACCTGTGGGAATGGAGTAGACCTTGCATTCGACGGGTCGCAGCGGATACTTGGCGGTGGCCTTTTCGAGGGCTTTGATGTGCGCCATCTGTACGCCTGGGTTTAGGGTGACTTTCCTGACGAACAGTGTAGCGTTGACGATCTGTATCTTGTAGCCGGGGTTACCTCCGCCGGCTATGAGTGCGAACGCATCCTTACTGCGCACCACACGTATCTTGGCCTCGACACCGTTGATGAGGAGTTTATCCTGATGGGAGAGATCGAGGTGGAGACGACCCGTCATGTCGACCACGCGACTCTGGGCGATCATGGCGCGTCTGGCGACGAACCCCGCGTTGGCTGTCGGATCGTCACCGTCAATGACGACGGCGTCCATACGATTAGCCGTGTCCTTGTACCACATCTGACTCGTCAGATGCGTCTCCTTGGCATCGTTGCCGTAACTGAGCAGCGTCTCTATGTAGGCGCGGTACGGGTACGTGTTGGTCGAGGAAGTCACGAGCGTTCCGTTCAGGTAGAGGTCGACCTGACTGAACAGCGAATGGAGTCAGTTATTCACGGGTGCAACGGGATCGGCGGCGTCGAGATCGCTTCCGTCGGCACGCGTCACCTTCGCCTGAATGTGTAGCGTCATGCTAGCGAGATCCTGGTAATCGTCTCCCGAACCGGGTACGACGAATTCGATCGGACCACCCGAGTCGAGTGAGGACATCGGTTGGTAGTGGACCGTGCGACTGTCGACGA
The DNA here is from genome assembly GCA_963995525.1 of Escarpia spicata. NCBI lineage: Eukaryota > Metazoa > Annelida > Polychaeta > Sabellida > Siboglinidae > Escarpia > Escarpia spicata. The sequence goes on along the minus strand of OZ023214.1, from coordinate 8,267,145 downwards.
TGCTGGTCTGAGTCGGAGGCACGGCGAAGATATCGAGTTCGCTCTTGAGTCCCTCGCATGATAGTTTATGAACGAACGCCATCGTCGAATATATCCGGTTCACGACGTGCGGGTCTCTGCTGCTTCCTTCGACGTCTCGCGGCTGTACTGACTCGTTTCGAGGCGGGTGTGCGTCTTATACGCTTATGCACACCGGGGGTCAAGAGGTCGCTTATCATTTCTCTACCTGCAGCGGTGGCGCGACGTTTGGCAGCCGTTCTGATGTTCTGTCCCGCTAGGACGTCGTCGGCTATACGTGCGCCGGTCGACAGAGCTCTCTTTCCCAATGCCACGGCGCCTCTCTTGACGAGTGGCATGACGCTACGCAGTAGACCTCCGAATAGACTTCCCAGTCCGTGTCCTCGTTGGTATCGGGCACCCGCGAAATAAGGAAGCGCACCACCCGCTTGACGAGCGTAGTAATCGTTGTAATTCATCTCTCTCTAGAACAGTGGCGTCCGTTGTCGTTGGAAATGAAGTGTCACTGTCACCTTGCCGACTTCGAATGGCACGCGTTGTCCCGTGTCGTCTCTTATATCTATCTCGATCGTACCAAACTCTTTGCAGAGCACGGTACGTAGTGAGTCTTATCGAAGGTCTTCGACACGACGTCACCATGGCGACCGCTCACCGAAACGATGCGCAGCAGCGGTACGAGACTGTCACCAACAACTCGTGGTTCCACGACGTCCGTGTAGATGTAGGGCGATTCCCGTTCCATGGTGACCACGGTGTCACCTTCTATGATACGTACCTTGAACTCGGGTACCGCGGGGTCCTTTGGGAGAGCCGCCAGCGTAGCGGTACGAAAGCCGAGAACGGTGGTCAGCATAGCGGCGCGGAAGACGGTATTCGGTGCCATGTGCACCGATACCTTACGCGTGATGACGCTGTAGCTAAGTTTCACTCGTCCCTCTCCCACCACGCGACGTAGAGCAGCGTTAATGACGAGTATCAGTGACCACGGATCTTTATAGTGTCCGGTTCCGATTCGGATAATCTCCGTGTGCAGGGATCGCGGGTCTCGATATTCATCTATCGGTAGTGACACGGCGAACCCCGCTTCGTCGCCTACGATGGCAGATCAGAGGCCAATTGTTGCTAGCAGATCAGAGGCCAATTGTTGCTAGCAGATCAGAGGCCAATTGCTGCTGGCAGATCTAAGGCCAATTGTTGCTGGCAGATCAGAGGCCAATTGATGCTGGCAGATCAGAGGCCAATTGCTGCTGGCAGATCAGAGGCCAATTGCTGCTGGCAGATCAGAGGCCAATTGCTGCTGGCAGGTCAGAGGCCAATTGCTGCTGGCAGATCAGAGGCCAATTGTTGCTGGCAGATCAGAGGCCAATTGCTGCTGGCAGATCAGAGGCCAGTTGCTGCTGGCAGATCAGAGGCCAGTTGCTGCTGGCAGATCAGAGGCCAGTTGCTGCTGGCAGATCAGAGGCCAATTGCTGCTGGCAGATCAGAGGCCAAGGAAGTGAAAGATTATAGAAAGAGGCAAGTGGACCTCGGCACCTGGGAGGGGATGCACATACAATGATCCAAAGTTAGCAAAATAATATCTAGATAATGTGTATTCGTATATATTGCTGGTGCAACAGGCTGAGTAGGCGCCAACTACAACCATGCCAGAAGTAGGTGTTGCTACTACGGTTGTTGTGGTAACAATACATCTAAGTTTAAAACTGTCAGAAAACTTAGTATCAAAGTAGTAACTTGTGCAAATGTGATCATTTGCAGAAATGAATAAAAACAAGAAAAAGAAACTAAATGTTTGCTATTTTTGGCATAGCCAATTGAATTGGGTTCACAAGGTCAACAAAATAATGCGCAAAAAACTATCCGTACATAAATATCTACCACTGTCTATAGCAAGGTACTCATTCATACAGTGGAATGATCTGGAGCAATGTGGACTGAACAAACTTGTCCACGTTTTGACACGGCAGCACAGGATTTGAACTCAGGTTCTCTCGGTTGAGAGTCCGGTGCTCTAGCACTATGCCACTGCGCTCCCACAGCCCCAGACTGACAGTGTAGGGCACAGAGGACTATTGACTTTCCCACTGGTGGCCATGTTAACGTTTTGTCAGATTATAAAAAAACTGTATCTAAGAAAAATCTTTAACAATTTCACAGACACTGCCACAATGTCATTAATATGCTGATCAAATTTAATCAAAATCACATACTTCCAGCTCTATTAAAACGAATGCATGTACACCCACGTGTACTATGTGAAAAATGGCACACTCTTCCAAATATGCATCATATTCATGGCCAGTAGCTGCTAGCACTCGACCTGCAAATATGCCTTATCTATTGCACTCATTTCCCATAAAAAAGTTTATTTCAAATTTTAAATATCACCATGTTTCTAGATGTTATGTTATTCTGCAACACAACAGGAATGTTAACTGACCCAGGAGCACACACCTGGAGTTGTAGCTGACGATGCGCGCAATGTCCTCCTCAGAACAGCCCTCGTCCACAATTGGCACAAACTTGACCGTGTAGCGATGTTCTTCAACCGGTGGGTTGTAGCGCTCCATCAGGTCATCCAGAGACACCCTCATGTGGTCTTTCTGAGAAAGACAATCACAAAAGGTTCGAGAAACAAGTTAGAGAACTACAGACCAGTGAGTTTAGTTTAACATCGGAGATTTGCAAATTATTAGAAAGACCAATTAAAGATCACATGGTGGATTTTCTTGTTAAACATCATTTGATAAACCCATCTAAACATGGGTTTCTAAAAGCTAGGTCATGCTTAACAAATATGTTGTTTTTTGGAAGATGTCACTAAGTGGGTAGACGAGGGTCCACCAGTAGATATCTACTTAGATTTTCTGAAAGCTTTCGACAAAGTGCCACATCAAAGATTACTGCTTAAACTAAAGGCCCATGGTATAGGAAACGGGTTAATTAACAGGATAGAAAATGGCTGATTGACAGAAGACAACGGGTAGTAGTTGATGGGGAGGCTTCAAACTGGAAATCAGTTTTGAGTGGGGTACCATAGGGATCACTACTATAGGGATCACTACTGGGACCTATATTATTACTATACATCAACGATTTGGACGACGGTATAACAAGCAAGGTATTGAAATTTGCGGATGATACAAAAGTGCTTAGAAGGATTAAACGTAACAGAGTTAGACAGTATTTACAATATGATCTTGAAACGTTGATCAAATGGTCTGAAAAATGGCAAATGTTGTTCAATTTTGGGAAATGTAATTGCCTCCACACATAACATGGGAACGAAGATGTACAATATTCAATGGGGTGCACTGTACTAAATACTACTGTAAAAGAAAAGGACTTCGGGTTAACCATTAGTGCTGATATGAAGGTTTCAGAGCAGTGTGGAATTGCAGCTTCAAAGGGAAATCAAATCCTTGGATTAATTAGGTAAAATATAGCATGTAAGGAAAAAGAACTAATAATACCGCTATGCAAAACAATTTTTAGACCTCATTTAGAATATTGTATACAAGCATGGAGGCCATATCGCAAGAAGGATATAGATTATGCTAGAAAGAGTACAGAGGAGAGCGACTAAAACGATACAAAAATTGAGGGATCTTGGTTACAAAATACGCCTAAAAGAATGTGGTTTAAAAACACTAGAGATTGAGAGGAGATCAAATAGAAGTGTTTAAAATATTGAATGGTTATGAAAAAGGCTTCCTTGTCCACCTGCCATCTAGAGTTAATTCTCTCCGTGGCAATCTTGTTAAATGGTAGAACTATATTCACTATAGCCAGAGACCAAGATTGGCAGATGACTGGCCAAGACATGTTGTACTTACGTGGGTGCACCTATACATGTGGCTGCACCTTGCAAGAGCTTCATAACATTAGTGATTTTTATAAGTTGTGGCTGTCGGATTTTTATATTTAGACGTGATTTGTGAATATACATGGACTACAATTCAATGTACAATTTTATACATGTACAGTATATATGTTTTAAATGGTTTTATGACATTGCATTGCTGAACTAGTTATCAGTCAAGCTTGACGACAACCAGAACTAGTGACACTCCCAACCAGCAGGTTGTAGCAGGTCGGTCGTCACGCTTCAGTGGCAGTGTTGAGTGGCTGTATCTGGTCAGGTATGACAGAACAAGAACAAGCCTTCTATGCATACACGGCTTGTCAACTGGCTCAAGGCACACATTCCAACAAGTCATGTTTGGATGCCAATATTTGGACAGTGTTACGTGAACTCTGCATTGCTGCGACACTTTCTACCAAGCACGGCTGCCGAGGTGGACATAAACAACACCAAATATCTACTGTGTTCGGTCACTGACCAATCGCCAGGCACGCAACAAATGAAATGCACATGTCCTCACACATACACAACAACCTGATTACTCTTGCCTTACCATCCAATCCTCCGAACTACACAAGCCTTGTTCTTCTTAATTATTATTATTCATTTATTCAACCTCTGTTATCAGAGAAGAAACATTAAAATACACATGTAGATATACATTCACATATGAAAGACACACGATGATAGTAAGACGGCTAGTAGAGTGACTAGCGACAATACATACAATGACTTGATATAATATGTACGCTCAGTACAACTTATTTAGGTCAGCTAAAATAAAGACAAAATAAATCAGACTGCAGTGGTTAAGAGGTGGACTAAAAGATGTTCATGTGAATATGGCTTAGTAAAATTATCGGCGTGCAGGACTTTCCAATTTAAATATTCTATTATATATGGATAACACATTTTTATTTACAATATCCTGGACCTTATCGATGTTTAGTGCTTTAAGTAAAGCCGTAGTTATTTAGTCCAAGACTTTGTTCAATTAATTGACCCTGAACAGATTCAAGTCGATGCATTTGGATAGCGGAGTTGCTCATACATTCTAATCCATGTTAACGTAGGTTGACATATGCATTTATAAAGATCCACTTGAACATCAGAAGCAGTTCCTGAGTACAACATACCAGCACTACCAAGCCCATAAAACGATTGTCTACATTTTATTAATCTATTGTTCATGTGGCTGGCATTATTACCATCAAGATTAAATGCATTACCGAGTATATCAAGTGATTCTTCATTACATAAACAACTGTCACCGAACCTCCTCTTTGGTTCTTGGTACAAGGGACATTTACCAACAATCATGCACTTTGATTTTTCAACCTCAAATTTGAAACACCATCTGTTGCTGTATGCAACACACATATCAATTAGGTTTTGCAGACTTTGAACGTTTGTAGAGAACAAGGTAATATGTGGGCATAAGCCAGAATTGAACAGTGTATCACCTATTCTGACGCCTGCATCACAGGCATTCAAGTCCAGTAAAAGTTGATTAATAAAAATGTTAAACAGATATGGCGAGAGAATGCTTCCTTGTTGAGTACCACAAGTTACACAAAAAGATTTACTGTAGTAACCATTCAATTTGACCGTAGCCGTCAGCTTGTTGAACCAGTTATACAAGAGTAGCCACTGGTGTACAGGTAGAACATGGATTAACTTTGTGATTTAAAATATAATATCATTGAGTAAATTACATGTAAATGTTGTACCTCTGTTCTCCCATAAACCAAACTGGTTATCAGATATATTAGTATCTGGTACAATCAGTGCCTCTACCACCTTGGTGTTTATAGAACTTAGTGTAATTGGCCGATAGTTCTTTGCAATGTTTGGGTTAAGAGTAGATTTCTTTAATACAGGGACCATTAAACCAGTGGTGAATAACGTTGGTATGCATGCTCCGGGTAGCATAACAGTATATAGCGACGCAAGCAGTGAACACAGTAATGGGGATTTGCCATAAATAAGATGTTCAGCAGTTATGCCATCGAGTCCATGAGATTTCCCCTTATGAAGGTTGGATATAAACTTGTCGACTTGCTCCTGATCTACCGTTTGTGTATCCACCGTATACTAATAATAATAATAATATATTTTATTTAATATAGCGCCAGATCCAATTATAAATTGTTCGTGGCGCTTTACAACATGTTTATCATTAAAATATTGCTCCACCATTTCCTTATCACACTTTTGTTCATCAGTCCTGTCTGGTAAGGCTTGCATAATGTCACCGGCTCACCATAGAATTCACTCAAATCTGCGGCACATAGAGCTGATTTAACTTTTATAATTCCGCGCTTCTTAATGCGAGATCCATCAGGAACAAGACTGATTTCATTACCGATTATATCCATGAATGTGATCTCGACATCACCGCACTTACAGAGACGTGGCTGATGGGCGATACAAAGGACACGGCAAACACAAACAAGCTGACCCCGGATGGATACAACTTCGTCCAGCTCCCTCGGTCTGATCGACGAGATGGGGGAGTCTGTGTTTTATACAAGTCGTGTATCAACATGATCTTACTGCGCCCAAGGCCAGCATCATCATCGCAGTGCCTCGAGGTGGCGTTTGCTACACCATCCAGTGTCATCAGGCTGTTGCTCGTTTATGGAAACGGGCCAACTCGTAGTTTCCTTCAAAAACGTTTATGGTTGAATTTACCAATCTCCTGGAACGTTTCGCAGCTCAGTTAACTGGACTAATCATCCTGGGCGACTTTAACATCCACTATGGAAAGGCCAGAAATAAAGACTCAAACAACTCACAGCAACATGTTCATGATCTGACACACACCATCGACAATATTCTGGACCTCGTAATTTTGCCATCTTCTGGACGTCAGTGACGGTGGGATCCCTGCTCACCGATCATCACGCTGTGCACTGCCTGCTCCATGCACCAAAGCCACAGCACCAAACGAAGAAGCACGTTTCTTATCACAAATATGCCGCAATTAACTCCACGAACTTCAGATCAGATCTCAAACTTTCACATATGGTAACAAGCCCGTGTAACAACATTGCAAACCTGTCACAACAGTATGACACATCCTTGAAAGAACTGTTAGACAGCCACGCTCCATTGATCACACGATCAATTACTGTGCAACTTAGCACACCTTTGCACACAATAGAACTATCACATGCTAAGCAAAAGCCCAGGCAAGCAGAGCGGAAGTGGCGACTAACAAAGCTGCAGATTCATAGAGACATCTACACTGGACAACGTAAAATTTACAAACAGCAAATACAGCCTGTGAAAGCCAAATTCTACACAACGAAAATTGATGAATATGCACATAACAACAAAGTACTGTTCAGAATCATGGATGACCTGATGAAGAGAAAAGCTGCTCCAAAAAACTTTTGCTCCAAACGTACCCCCGGGTATGTGCATTGTGAACAGTCTTGCACAGTCAGTGGGTTTCCGGGCATCACCGCAGATGGGTTTCTCTCGTTAGTAAGGAAGTGTCCAATAAAATCAAACCCATTTGATCCACTTCCAAACTCACTCATGAAAGCTAACATTGACACTCTTGGGCCGACATTAGCCACCATCATCAGCATGTTGCTTAAGTCGGGGTGCATGCCAGCCAACCTCAAATATACCGTGATCACACCTCTACTGAAGAAACCAAACCTGGATTCAGACTCGGCAAACAACTACCGGCCTACATCAAACTTGTTATTTGTTTTAAAGATACTGGAGCGTCACGTAGCAGTCCAACTTCGCCAGCATCTAGACATCAACAACTTTCTGGATATTTTCCAAAGCACTGAGACAGCATTGGTGCACATTCAGAATGATCATCTCCATTCCCCTGACAGAAGGAAAGGTGTGCTGGCAGTGCTGCTCGACATGAGCGTGGCGGTTGACACTGTTAACCACTTGATGCTAATCAACCAGCCGCGCCGCAGGCATTGAAGGCATTGCACTGAAATGACTGGAGTCATACATGTCAAACCGGACTGGGGCAGTGAGCCCTGGTGGCCACAACTTACAAAGAATGTTAATCGAATCTGGTATCCCTCAAGGGTCTATGGTGGGGCCAATCCTCTTCTCCATCTACACTCAGTCAGCTATTTTCAGAAAGGATAAGCTACAATACCATCTTTATGCAGATGACGTCCAGTTGTAAGTTGATCTGAATGAAACACAGGACGGAGGACCCACCGATGTGGTTGATTGCATCAAGCGATGCATTGTAGAAGGGAGACAGTGGATGTCAGACCACAATCTCCTGCTGAAAGACGACAAGACCGAGGCTATTATCATCACGGCACCAAATCGTAAACACCTACAAGAGTTTCGTGTGCTAGTGTATGCGGAAGTAACATTGCTCCATCACCGACCATCCTCAATATCGGGATTACGATCGACTGCGGATTAACAATGTCGTCCCACGTGTCGCGCATGTGCAAGTCAGCATATTACCATCTTTACGTAATCTCATGGATAAGACATTGTATCACTAATAATGCGTGTAAGACACTAGTCAACATTGTTGTGATATCACGGCTGGATTACAGTAACGCGGTGTTGTACGGCATCATGGAGGCACTAGTGAACAAACTGCAGATGGTGCAGAATTCGACAGCCAGACTGATCGCAAGAAAACGAAAGCACCAGCACATAACTCCCACCTTGATCGAGTTGCACTGGCTTCCAGTTCGCTGGCGTATCAAGTATAAACTACTGGTCCTTGTGTTTATTGCCTTGCATGGCTATGGGCCTGCACTAGCATATATTCGTGATGTTGTAACATCCTATTCGCCCACCCGCAACCTCCGATCTGCTGATGATCAGCGCCCACCCGCAACCTCCGATCTGCTGGTAGTTCCATGCTACAACCTAGAAGGCTACAGCAGGCGGGCTTTCTCTGTGGCCGGATCGACACTCTGGACGCTTTGCCAGACAGTCTGACCAGATTTAAGACTCTCCTTAAAACTCAATAATTATTTAAACTGGCTTACTTCCACTAAAGAAGAGTGCTGTAGGACACTTTTTATGAACTTGTGGTTTATTAATTTTTTTTAATTAATTTATTTATTGATGTTATTATTAATATATCATGTATTTTACTTAATTTTTTACATATAACTATTTATGTATTTATCTTAGCATTTTCAAAACTATGTCATGCATGTTAATTATTTAAATATACAGTCTTTTTAAATTTTAATTTAATATTATTTTTTACCAGGATTACATATTTCTTAAACATTCCTTATAATTCCAAGTGCGTGTTATAATGTGTTTACGTGCCTATAAACTGGCTGGTCCCGGATATATGGTGCTTTAGAAATGTTGGTAAATAACAATAATAATTACAACTGACAAGACAGGTGGAATTTAGAGGGGGGCAGCTGGCTACTAGAATAACTAGTAGTTCCAAGTCTAGGGGCCCACTTTAATAACTATTATTGGTACAACTGGTAGTGAAACAAATCAACTGGATCAGTATTAATTTTTAAATATGGCTAAAATAAAACTGGTTTGAAAAAAATAAAATCGCCAATAATGGCTGTGATTGATGTGAACGGCACACTTTTGAATAATTCTGGCAAAAAACTATTTCTGGCTAAGGGCCTGCCACTAGGTCATCCACTAGTAAAACTTGCTGCAACTGAATACACCCACACACCAACCAGTCTTTCTGTCTATTAACAATCTACCATGATGCGTAGTGCCCCACCTGTACAATGAACAAATTAACAGGCAAACAATGAACATTTGCTGACTGATTGTCAATTGTTTGTATAACATGACATTTTTATATGTTAATTTTACTCAGTTAAGCACATGCAGTTATTGGTATACAGGGGTGTATGACTAAATGAGTAGCTCCCTGAATAATAAACTGTGTTTGAAAATTCTACCAATTAGACAGGCAGACAACCAGTAAAGCGTATTTAAATTAGTGTTATGTTTGGATAATTTAATTTGCAGGATTAGTAAAAATTATGTGCAAGTGCAACTTTTTAATGCTGTGCAACTTCTATAAAATCATTCATATTGGCTAAGCTAAACTAGCAGTCCATTTATTTCAGGTACAAATTATGTTCAGAAAAAGTTGTTTACCTGAAACTGTGTAAGGTAAAAGCCATTTACCGTCCCATCATCTAAGATGCCTAAGTAAACGGTACCGCCGCATTCGTTGTTCAGAAAACCATTCAAACACCTACAAGAAAACAGACGGATCAAATAAATAAAGTTTATTTGGTTACTTAGTTACAGTGTTATTACATTTATGAACGTAATTATAGTGCCATCATGTAACTCTGTAATTCTTTAGAAATCCCAAAGGGCTTATTACGAGAACCACCTGTAATTAGGTATTGCAATCATTGTACAAATATTTTAGACTTGATGCAAATAAAACAATGACAACCAGGTGTCGTAATCCAATATAACCTAACACACTCTAACAATGTGAGGCAAAGTGATAATTGAACAGTATCTAGTGTGCATGGGAAACTGTTTGTCAAATGAGTATCTGTCATAAAACGAAACTATGAAGGCATATATAACACATACAATATATAGTATAATACAGACATAGACACAGTGCCATGCAAATAATACAAGATAACTTGGAGCAAGGTACAGGGTAATGATTGATTTTTTATGTTCTCATTTTACTTTTATCATTGCGAAAACAACATTAAAGCAAGATGCTAACAACAGTAGCAGTATAAATAATAAATGTCAAGGTAAATAAAATTACAAATGTCATCCAACGATGTACGCATCCACTGTGAATGTACAGTTACATAAGCTCAACTAAGTCCTGCAACTTACAGACCTGGGTTCAACTCTGAATTTATAACAGCATTGTGTGAATTTGAGTTTAATTGAAACAAATCAATAATTAGCAAACAGATGAGCAGAAATACTTGTCACAAAATAAAATCTTCATAAACATGCAAGTTTAATTCTGTAATAATACTAATTTTCAAACTAAACCAACAATCATTGACAATAGTTTTGGAAATCGACTGCCCCCAAAGCCAGTCGATGGCGCCACTGATAAACTATCCCATGATACAATTGTAATATGACTGCATTAGTTACGACACTATCACAAAACTAATACTGCAATTTAATAATACAAATATTGCAATACTTTTGCAATATTTAATTAAACTACCCCCAATACTCACTCCTATAGCATTCATTTGGAAGTACTTGCTCAGTGAAACAATACAAGATTAGCAAGCCAATTACTCCCTGTTGCCTTGGTGAGGCCTGAAACCAGGCCCTTTGTGTGTTAGCCTGGTACTCCAGTAGGGCACTCCAATATAACAACAGGCAATATCTGACTGACTAATCAATGAGCTGGTATTTTCTAAAGCCACTTATCTCCCTACTTGTCTTTCAATGTTGTCAGAATAACACCTTTGACATTGTCTGTGCATATAATAATAACACCAGGTTCTACTGCTAAACAGTGCTAGAATTTTTTTTTTTATTACCATTACAGAGACAATGCAGTGTATATACATATATATATATATATAGTTAATTAAGTAATATTGCTACTTTTTTTAATTGAAATTGAATAAAAATGAATTGAACTGATCCTTTTTCCCAAAACAGTAGCAGTATAAATAATAGCACTAAAATAATAAATGTCAAGGTAAATTAAATTAAATTACAAATGTCATACAACAAATGTCATACAACGATGTACGCATCCACTGTGAATGTACAGTTACATAAGCTCAACTAAGTCCTGCAACTTACAGACCTGGGTTCAACTCTGAATTGATAAAAACATTATGTGAATTTGAATTTAATTGAAACAAATCAATAATTGGCAAACAGATGAGCAGAAATACTTGTGTCACAAAATAAAATCTTCATAAACATGCAAGTTTCATTCTGTAACAATACTAATTTTCAAACCAAACATCAACACTCATCGACAATGCAGTATATATATATATATTGTTAATTAAGTAATATTGCAAATTTTTGAATTGAAATTGAATAAAAATGAATTGAATTGATCCTTTTTCTCATCACATCGAATTGGAATCATTTGGAATGTATCCGTCTCCTTAATAAAAAAACTTGTCAATTGGAATTGAAACTGAGTCAATAACCCAAGGTCTGATTCTAAAGGTTTAGGTACAGTGTCTAAATCATGACCGGTGACTAGTGGTCTAACTACTAGTAACTAGTACTACTTGGTATCTGCTATACATGCAAATCATGACCGGTGACTAGTGGTCTAACTACTAGTAACTAGTACTACTTGGTATCTGCTATACATGCAAATCATGCATATTAGAACATTGGTCGTCTTGAATGAACCTGACATTCAAAATACAGTGCTACAAGATCTCAACATTTATATGATAATGGGTTAAAAAAACAAAATCTAACTCAATTAATCCAATATTAGGGATCATCTCAGAACGTTGATGTCTTACCACAGATGAAATAACTTTCATCTGGCCTCAGCCCCCCCACTGCCATGGTGAAAGTTTGTAAACATTGATATACATTAAATTAAAAATCATCTGAGACTATAAATACCTTTCATAAAAACTAGACTTATTTATTTGAAATTGCATTCCCACCCTAACCTTTGGCGGTCCCTTGCTCTAATGACGACACATGCTTGTCCCTGATAACGATTTTGCCCAATGATTTTTGTATGTTGCGCCTCTGAGCTCAGATTCCTGGGGATTTAGGTGCTATAGAAGTTTGTCATTATTACTATATAATTATATCAATACATTAAAAATATTGGTTGATCTACGTTGATTCACATTCTATCATCCGCAGAAATATAGTATTAACTGATAAACATTTACTCTTATTTAATGTTATATTTTACAGTTAGCCTGAGAACCAATCATCATCTTTACCTGGATTTGAGGTAAAGCCGCCTACAGACAAACACTTCAAAGCAGGCCTTGGGTAATAGTAACAGGTTGAGCAAAAACTCAATGTAAATAATAAAATAGGAAGAAATGTAATAGTAATTGACCTATTACTTTTATATATCTATTGAACATTTCAATGGTTGCTTCCCCCTTGTTAACTTCAGCATGGTCCTCATTAAGTTTTACCCTATTGTTTAAATGTTATGAGCGTTTATATAGCAAGAGACACTGGAACAGTATAATTGCTGCATTGACTAAAGTGACTAAACTGGGCTTTCACTGCTTTGAAGTCAGTTCTGCAAAGTTGCCAACTATGGTACCCTTTTCAAGTAAGCCTATGGGTTTAGTGACTGCCTCTAATGTAACTGCCTCTGAGCAGTCATGAGGGTTGCAAAATTTGCAGCCACCTCATGGCACCTGTGTAATGAAGACTAATCACATGATGGCATAAAACGAAATGGTCCAATGATTTTCTCCATGTGCAGAGAGGTACGATAGTCCGAAGTGTAAAATACCAACATCTGAAGCGAGACAAAACTGTCTCTGAACCCCCCAAACAAAAGTAACCTAGCCAAATATCTGACATCATTGTTCTGAGATGATCCCTTAGTGTATCAAAATATGGTGCACTTAGAAGAGTAGTATGTACATACTTTGACACAGGGCCACGTGTTCGTCTGTCTGAGTTCTCAATCTGTGTCCAAGGGGGGATTTCTTCCTCTGACAAGTTCTTGTGACCTTTGAACTCATGTGTGAGATCTTCATCAAAAGGTACTGAGGATCCGCTGACATAGTAGCAACGAGTCTTTGAACACGATGCGATGTTGTCATCTACACTTTTTGATGTTGGGTCCATCACTTCTACAAATGTCAAAGAACCTTCTGCAATCATGATCACCAGAGGCTTAGAAAGAGACCCATCTGCTCATCTTCAAGACTGGCAGATGACTGGCCAAGACTGGTAATTACAACTGACAAGACAGGTGGAAATTAGAGGGGCCAGATGGCCACTAGATTAACTAACAGTTCCAAGTCCAGAGGCCCACATTAATTACTATCGTTTGCACAAGTGGTAGTGAAACAAATCAAATGGGTCAGTATTAATAAAATAAATGGCTCAAATGACACTGGTTTGTCATCGAAAAAACTCAACTGGCCAACAACGGTTGTGATTGACATGAATGGCCTCCACACAAGCCATTTACGTGCTAACAGGCACACTTTTGTTAATTCATGACTGGCAAACAATTATTTCTAGCTAAGGGACTGCTGATTATCAGTGCAAGTTCACAGTTGTAGAAAAAGAGACTGAACTGGAAGGATCACAGTCCATCAGGACTCTTCATTGTTTACCACTGTGGACCACTGGCAAGAAAGACATAGATATGCTAGAAAGAGTACAGGGGAGAGCAACTAAAATGATACAAAAACTGAGAGATCTTAGTTACAAAATATGGCTAAAAGAATGTGGTTTGATAACACTAGAGACCAGGAGATTGAGAGGAGATCAGATAGAAGTTTTTAAAATATTGAATGGTTATGAAAATATTGATAGAAATATTTTTTGTCAGTTAAGAAAGATAGAAGGACTATGGAACATAAAGTTACATTAGTAAAGGAGCAGTGTAGATTAGATATAAGAAAGTTCTAATTTTCACAAAGGACTGTAAATGACTGAAACAGATTATCTGCTGATTATGTGGGTGCTTGTAGAGTGAATAAGTTTAAAAATAAAATTGACATGTACCTCAGAAGGGCGGGATAGTCCAGACCTGGGCCGAGTACATTCTTATGAGTACAAGTACGAGTACTTTGACGATGGATGAGTACGAGTACATTGCTAAAAGCTGAGTACGAGTACAAGTACGAGTACATTCTCACGAGTATGAGTAAAAGTACGAGTACATTAAAAAAATATATATATAAAATAATAACATATTTTTAAATTATTAATTAATCTAATTTATATAACTCAGCACAAGTGAATATGTAATGGCAGTTGATCAATGTTTTATGAGGAAAACTAACAAAACCTCTATTTCATCAACAATTTAATTCACTTCATTGGCATTCATTTCAGTAGCATCGTATGATCTTATCATCTATTTGCCATTGCACCGAATGAACATGAGTTGTTCACAGGTTTAGTCTTTCAGGCTGCACTGTTCAGGGCAGAATACTTTCTCGGCTATGCTAAATACCCTTTCAACTAGGGCTGATGAGGCTGGAATGCTGAGATGGTGAGGGACCAACTGAGCCAGAGTTGGAAAACTCAGAACTGCAGTGTGTCACTGTGACAATCTGTACATGGCTGACTGAGGTATTCGTTCACCTCACGTTCATCTGCTGATGTTATATGTTTGCAATTTATTTTTTCTGATCGTAGACTACTAGTTGTTGAGTGGGTTAGCACATGTCCACATAACAGGCTCAGCATCCCCTTTGGACTTTTTAGTCAGGCAGCTGGCATGGGATTATACTAGTGTAGTAGACAGCCTGACTTGAGCCACTTTACTTCTACAGAGGAAGACTGGCAGTTCTTGTTCTTAGCAGTTAGCACAGTCAGCCAGTGCCAAGTGGCATGGTCTCCATACTACATCAAAGGCATTTCCTGTCTAACTGGTGGGTTAACTGCTAATTGACTCTTTATGGCTTAATTAAACAAACAGGTTTATGGCCTGAACTGCTAGCCTACAATTATTGTTTGCTTAACAGGGTGTTTCTGACTGGGAAAAGATGCTGCCTGTTGCCATGTTTGGGTATCATAGTAATTGTTATCAGAGAATGAGGATGTACTGGGATGTGTAGGGATGGTAAGGTTGTATACTATCAGAAATAACAAAGTATTTAAAACATAGTTGAACATTTAAATATTTAAAGAAAGTTTCATTTTATAACCAAATATATTTATTTTCCCCAGTACATATTGAAAAAGTACTCAGATGTACTCGTAATGTACTTGTAAAACCTGAGTACAATGAGTACGAGTACAAGTCCATGACCCATAAGTTTCATGAGTACGAGTACTTCAAAAATGTACTCGAGTACACGAGTACATGAGTACCGAGTATTTCGGTACACACAGATAAAAACGGTTGGACTCTCGATAAGCCAAAAGACTCCCTTGTCCACCTGTCATCTAAAGTTAATTCTTTGAGTGGCAATCTTGTTAAATCTTGTTAAATTTTTACGTTCATCAAACAATGTGGGTTTTATACTAATAGCAAATGTATAAAGCAGAGATTTTTCAAAACATCCAACTTAACAGAGTTTTAATTATGATACATATATAATTAATATCAAATCCTGGTTTTAACTTTACATTAGGGGACTAACAAATATTTCATATAGTCTGTCTATCACACTGAGAACCACATCAGCCTTAAATTATATGGGAGAACTGGGGGGGACAGGCGGCAAGGGGGGTTTGGGAGGGCTGAGGCCCAAATGGATTTGTTTAGTGAGCCTCAAGGTGGTTTTAATTTTTAGAGCCTCAAGGGAGGTTTTGGAGAACCTCTGGGGTACAATAGGAAGTTTTTGGAGAGTTTCAAGGTGGGGTTTTTTGAAAAATTAAAAAATATTGTTCTGTAAATATTTATAATAAATATACCTGAACTGAAGTCATTTCAATAAAACAGCTATCTACTGATTAGCTTGATGGATTTACTTATTTATTGTTAAATTACAATTCAAGCAAATACTTGCTTGAATTAGCGGGGGCGCGCGATAGTGTAGTGGTTAGCACATCCGCCTGACATGCCGGCGCCCCGAGTTCGAAACCCGGACCGGGCAGGTATGGTATATTTGGTGTAAAAACCTGGCTCTCAACATTGGGGACTGTGTATCCCTCGTGACTCGGAGATCACGTTAATGTCGGTCCCGTCTCAATTTGGGACGTAAAAGAACCACTGAGGACGACAAGCACCCTGGCAGTGACCACCCTCAGTGCCAGCATAGAAAGGTCGGCTTGGCGATAATGTTCTGAAAAAGGCTGACTAGTTGAATGAGACCTCATAAGATCACTGTAACCACAATATATACAGACTAGTCAGTTAATAGAACGTTGCCGAGTGCTGGAAACAACTAGAACTAGAACTAGAACTAATTAATGCTACTTCAATAATAATGAAGGTTATAATCACCAGCTATTAGGGTTAAGTAAATTGATTTTCAAACCTTGGATTTTATGATTATCATGCAATTTATTATTAGTAGTATCACATATAATTACAGTAATTAAATAACAATGACATTATAAAAAGACACATAACATTGACAAAGCCAATGTCCAAGGCCTGACAAACACTCGTTAGAAATAACCTAAGACTAAACAAAGTGTTTTCAGAAAAGCTAAAATTAATACATTAATAATAATTATTGTTAACACATAATACTATTTATTACTAGCCTATATTTCATGACGTTACCTAAAAAGCGCAAAAAAATGTGCGACCGGCAACTACTTTGTTATTGTCGCATTAATAAACCGACACATGTTACCCGCTTTACTAGAGGCACTAACTCTATTATTGAAATCAATAATATAACCTATTATGAGCGTAATCCTGTAATCTCATTTCCCGGTGACGGACCGGCTTTGCCTTTGCTCGACGAAGCCTCGAAGGGAGCCATCCAGATAAAAACAAAGATGCGCTAAGCCTGAACATACGTATCACTACTGGCTACATGATCGAGTAAGTCAACTTTCTCATGTGTAATTCCGCACAGTAAAGCTTCTTACAGAAGAAGCCGATGTCAATATGTCCTTACAGAAAATATACGGATACACAACTACCCACAAACTTACCATATTATCGCCCACGGCCACTAGGTTTCACTGGTTTTGTTGACGAGTCGCCCGATGGCGATGGCACTAACTTATTAGGACGTGTAGACTGTTAATTGGAACGCTTTAACAACACAACTCTACTTACCACGACTTTCAGAGAGCCCACAAAACGTGTCGCCAATACTGAAATAGCCGAATATAGGCAATGGCCAATCACCAATGTCGCCAAAACTGAAATGACGCCGATGTTGGATCAATGCGCGATGTGGTCTACGCCGGTGCAGACGGTATGACTAAAAGGTCTAAAAGGCGCACGACCACGCACTGTGCGCTTCGCCGACTCTGTTCTGCTAAGAGCTGCATGCACATCAACTACAACGTTGACAACATTGTCGGCGAGTATCTGACTCGGTTTGCCATGCTGCTTCGTCGTGACTTTTAGTTTAGCTGCTGGCACTGTGCAGTCACCATGCAGGTTCATGGGTATGATCAGTGCTCACGTGCACTTTACTCAAATGCTTACCCCTGAGTACATTCCCACCGCATACCACTGTTTTTGTTGACTTCTTCGTGTACATGTAGCCAGCATAACACAATTTCTGTCCGCCTTTGTTTTCTTTGATGATCTCCATAGTAAATTCGTTTTGAAACTGAATATATTCTGCTGTTTGATTGATTTAATTCCAATTAAAGTACAACGTATATATTGCACATACATATGCACTTAAATTGATGGATTGCACACGAAAGTGTTTCCACTTATTTCCAGTGTGGTCCATTTTACAGATGTAGTGCGGCAAGATCGAGATCAACTTATACAATATACATATACACAGTTTCTGGAATTAAAAAAAACTTAAACCAACATTTATAACACTTGTTTTAAAAATACTGATATGATAATACTGAGATGATAATACTGTTTCAGAATATGAATCAACAGTATCACACCTTAGTAATATAAAAAGTTGCTGAACAACTTAATTGGCTTTTGTAGTAAACTGGTCTTTGATTTAACTTTCCATTGAAATATATTTGTTAGAACAGCTTAGTGTGACAGATGATTAAAGGACTTGATACATTTTATGCTAGATGGTGTATATGTATTTCCATTGATGATTAAAGGATTTGATACATCTTATGCTAGATGGTGTATATGTATTTCCATTAAGCAAATTAACGCTTGTGAGAGAGTGCACTGCTTTGAATGACGGAAATAAAACGACGGAAGAGTTTTTACTCTTTGCTTTACTTTCTTATGGCGGGCTTTTTTTCCGGGGGGCTTTATTTCGGGGGGTTATTTCCATTTTTGTCTATGTCTGGAGGGGGGGTGTTGGACATTTTCTCGGTCGAGGCGTGTTATAGTTTCGAGACTTTCCTTAGTGCCCTGCGCGGGCCTATGCCGGAAAAGTCCGGCCCGCGCATGACACTAATATGCCTAAGGTCTCATGTAACTTAATGTGGCCATGTCAAAACATGTTTACGTGCGGCTTGGTAGACAAGTGAACGATAAGAAATCGTCGAGGTGGCGCTCTGTTTAAACGCATTCGGCCAGATTTGAAGCCACTGCCGCTTGAACGTAGAACCATAGTTCTCGTACTGCATAGATCGATCCTACATGAACCGCTCGTGCTGCATTCAGTTTAAAGTCCCGTTGCTTTTAATCGGCGTGCATTCAGTCTTATTAGCGGTGGTCGGGGAGCGGCGCAACATTTTGCCAATCGTACGTATTCCTACTATAGAAAGCAAAGATCTACGCCGGCGGAGATCGCTGAACCAAATCAATTATAATGTAGTCCATTCTCATACCCGCCAGATATCACTCGGTGCCTCCATTCTGGCGGGTGTTTTAAAATTGACAGCACGCGTCGGTTTTTTTCATCTCGTTTCAAAAACAATTCGCCAACAGAATGGAACCTATCTAGCAGGCCTTACCCACCACAGAATGGAACCTTTATGCAAATGTGTAATTTGGATTTGATGAGTTAATCGGACAAATTAAACTAATACATTAACATTGGTTTAGCAAAGCCGAAATCCATCGATGAAAACATAATTATGTTCACCGTTGGTGCCGGTATAGTTCAATCCCGATGGTCTCTATGCGTAGCTTGCATCCAAATATTATAGCGTATTCACACCATCGCAAGTTATCCGATCTAACAATCAATGACAATTTTTTTGACAATTTAAAACAAGTTTAATAATTATGCTCTTATTAAATAAACAGACTTCGCATGTTACTTTAGTTTTAAACACATTCACACGTGCAGATAAAGACCAACATCAAACTTGATTCGCCATGAGCTTTAAAATTGCATACTTAGATCGTCTATCTTGAACTATAAAATTGACAGTGAATTAACATGCCCCAAATGTACTAGACTCTATCTCGCTTTCGCTTTCACTCTCCCTCCCTCCCTCCCTCCCTCCCTCCCTCCCTCCCTCCCTCCCTCCCTCCCTCCCTCCCTCCCTCCCTCCCTCCCTCCCTCCCTCCGTCCAGATATTGGTGTAACAGAAATTCATAGTGGGAATTAGTCCCTCAATTTGAGAATCAAATCTTGTCTGGCTCATGGACTATAAGAACACGAGGGCCGCACTCATAGCTGTGGGGAACACCAAGTGAACGAGGTCAACAACATCACGGCCAAAGACGCCACTGTACTCGCCAGAGAAAACACCTTCTGGCGAAGAAAGATCAGTGAAGTAATTGAAATCCGAGACAGGCGTCCACCTCTCAACATGGACACCGGCTATCTTCCCTCGATTTCTTGGAAATGCTGTCATGTGATGAACACCAACAACGTCACATGACAACCGGCGAGTGATTCAGTTCAACGCTGACGAAGACATCGAGAGGTTACCGAAAGCTCTGTCTCTACAAACATCGACGTTAAGTTGAAGCGTACTGATACGTGAATGGATGCCGCAACATGGTATAAACCATAGAAGTCGATGACACGTCTCGGTAGTTCCTTCTGTTACGTCACGTTATGTCATGACCGATACGGATCTGCGAATGCTCACTTCTCCAGTGTCAGTGATGACGCAATGTGGTGTTACTGGTACGGAATTTGTGACGTATCTGCGAGGTGAATGTGATGTCGCATCCTTAGCACAAAAAGTTAGTTATTTAGAGTTATACACTTTTTTCAGTGGACAAATTGAGTGGCTAGCCATTCTTGGGGGGCGCCACAGTGGAGGTATGTTTGATTTATCGGCGACACCAGAAATTTCAATTTAGTAGTCGTGGGAACGAGCTTAAGTTCAATATACTGTAGTCGTGATAAGAGTTGTCCTTGGCTTGTTGCTCCGTCGGTCCGCGTAAGTTAGCTGATATAAGATAGCGTGCAGCGAATTCACACAAATCTATCACACCACTGGCTTCACCGCGCATTGTAATCATTAGGAAATGTGATAATTTCAAATATGGTCTTAGGTCTTAGGTGATTTACTCCAAATAGCCCAAACTTGAGCTAACGCAGGAGTTGTATGGTGCTTGTTTGTGCGCATGCGTTGTGGGTAGTTTGTTTGTTTATTTTATAGGCACTTTAGATGATTGGGTGTGGTGAAAGGGAGGTTCATGATCGCTGTTTGAAACGCTATGGGGCTTTCTAGTTCTGTAATCGGTGGTGGAATCATATTCCAGATTTGAACTGCTCGGGGGTAGAAAGAGAGCACTGCTGCATTGATGCGGCACCTAGGGGCTACATGGTACAACATGATATGCATAATTAACTTGAGTACTTGTTGATTCGCTCTATTGTGAAATAATAGTTACCCTCCCCTCGACTACCAACCATTTACTGCTAGGTCACGTGGTGCTTGTATGAGGGTGGTGCGACAGGGTGACATATGCCCGGTGCAAGTGTCGCTGTCTTACCTTGACTCGACCTCTTGTAACTTGGAGATTGTTTTACTTGCAACTATTTGTTCTTATTTTTGTGCAGGCGTTGGTGGAAGCGGACCGCTGAGAAATGGCGACAGAAAGTAAAGTAACGTATACTTTACTCACATTATACCATTACATTACATGTTCTATTATATTGTAATTCCATTTTCACAATACTGTTCTTAAGGATATCAAAAAATTACGACCAGTATTCATGTGAAGTCAAGAACGGCGAAATCGTGGCAATTTGAGATGAAGTCGTAAGATAGTGAGATTCTTAAAAATAGTTTAACCACTGCGACCCTGTCATCGAACTAGCTTTTATTTATTGCGATCAATCGATAACGTATTTATTAAGCGCACGTTGCCAATTCGACCTACGGAAGCAAGTGGCCGCGGGGAACATTCTGGAAGGTTAGGAGTTGAGAACCAAGGAATTGTGTCTTGTAGTTATCGGACGAAAGCTTAAATTCTTCTGGCGTACCTGGTACAAGGATACTCGATTACCTAGAAAACATACTATAGTGCACATGTACATTATGTGTATAGAACGTGATTGCCTCGTGGTACACTGGTATTGTCTGTCCGACCAGACCAGAACAGACTCACCCCGACTGCAGTGCATACGCTACACTGATTGACACTGACTGAGTCAGAATCGAAGCCAGCGTGACGTCACTATAGCGCGTAGTGGCAATGGCATTAACTAGCTCAGTGACGTAATTTGATTGTCAATTCAAAATGGACGGTGGATCGAACGCCTGCGGAGTGGTACAATCTGTTTGTAGGCATGGCAACGTCATTGTTGTGTACGTAATTTCAAGTGTGAACTTGTGTAATGTAACGTGTCATGCATGAACGTGAAATGTTACTGCGTGACGTCATATAAGGGCCAGTTCGTTTGGACTGTGGACAAAACTGTTTTTACATAACTGAAATATTTTCGGCTTACGTAACTTCTGGGACGGGAGAAAATGAGTTACAACATGCAGCCAAATAAATGGCTTATGTGTTCACGTGTCTGTGCAATGAGCCGTCACCACGGTGTAACCCTATGATCCGACTAGCTTTTATCCAGTGCGACCAATCGTGTCGCTGGGCCATGAGTGCTCGGGGTCCAGGTTAGAGTATTTGATTAAGCACGCATTACCAACAACGGCAGTAAGCGGCGACGGGGAAGATACGGGAAAGTCAGGAGTTGCGAATCTAGGAATTGTCTCAATAGTTATCGAACGAAAGTCTAAATTCTTCTGGCGTACCTGGTATAAGAAATGGAACTGGAACATCTTTATTCGACAGTTTGTAAATAAGCAAATACGAAGCATGTAACGACAATGTCAAAAAGAAGACATTTCTGTCGGGAGACTCACACTAAGGCAACTCGGTGTGTGAGTTATATTTTCTGCGGAAATTACTCGGATGACCTTTTTTTGTAATTTAGAAAGTCTGTTTGTATCAAAACCACATGACAAAATGCTGCAGTTGAGGCGTGGCACAATTAATTAATTATACATAGTCTTTAATGTGTGTATTCAGGTAGAAAGTGTTTTAGTGTATTCACAATTCCCAGGGTTCGTGATATTTTATTAGATATTTTGTCAATGTGTGGAATCCAGTCTAACGTTTCTTGAATGGTAGTGCCTAGAAAGTTGAATGTGTGTACACACTCTATGGGTTGAACATTTATTTTTAACGATAATTTTAAACCGGTATTACGGTGTGGAAAATGAAACAGCATGTATTTAGTTTTGCTTGTATTTAGAGAGAGCTTGTTAACAGATAACCATTCACTAATATGTTTAGTTCATCGTTTATGTTATCACTGACTACATTATAGTTTTGTATATTTAAATTGCACTTGAAAGAACAGAGTGGTCCGACGAATGTGATATCATCAGCGTATAGTATGGCCTTGAATTTATTGCTAGCAAGATTAATATAATTTATATATAGAATAAATAGTAGGGGTTATAATATTGACCTCTGTGGGACGCCGTTGAAATATATAATGTGTCAGATGTTACGTCATCGAATTGGACAATTTGGCGTCTTTTGCCAAGGAAGTGATAGTATATGGGTCTTTAGCATTCCCATTTCGCCAGTTTAAGATAGCCTCTTCTACTTGTATAGTGTATGGCGTTTTTCATATGTATCCAGGGATATCAGATTGTTTGTTTTAAAACAACTGTTCAAAAATCTGAAAATCAATAATTCCCCATTAATTTAAAAACATCTGAAACTGTAGCCGTCTTTCGTAAAAAACCTAGACTAATTTGTTTGAAATCACATTCCCACCCTAAATTTTCGGCAACAGCCGTACAGTATACTGGACATCCATCGGATGTGACTCGCGTGATATTATCTCTTCGTTCAATATAATAAACGACCTGTCGGTATTATACATGCCAACTTGTTTTGTATAATTCCGGGAGATTCATCAGCGGTTCAGCACGGCTTCCCGTATCGCGCTGTCTAGGGTCTTTACATCGGAAGACGAGGAAGTGTTGTTGGTCGTTGGAGATTTCTCGCCGGAACTTCGGCGGTTCAGCACATCTCCCGTGATGTCGCGCTATTTCGGATGATGACATAGGAAGACTGGGGGGGGGGGGGGGGGGGGGGGTGCTGATGGAGGTGTTAAGCGAAAGTCCGGGATATTTGCCTGTATTCCTGGAGATCGGGAGATACACCCAACATCAAGGAGACTCCCGGAAATTCTGGGAGAGTTGGCAGGTATACAATGCAGTCCGTAAATGTACTGCGACTGTGATGACGCCACTGACCGGTATTTCTTGTTGCCAGGTATTCAACGACTGCGTGCATGGCCACATCGAGCTCGATCCGCTGTGCGTCGCTATCATCGACACGCCCCAGTTCCAGCGACTGAGGCACATCAAGCAACTGGGCGGCTGCTACTACGTCTTCCCCGGGGCGTCCCACAACCGCTTCGAGCACAGCATCGGGTGCGTGATTGTGATGGAACGGGTCTGTTTTAAAACAAACAAGTCTTCGTCTATCGGGGAAAGGTTCACACGAATAGCCATAGAATCAGCTGATTGCAGTCAACATGCTCGTGATTAATAGTCCATAAAGGACAAGATGAAGCGCACAGCTACGATACTGATTGAGACATGTCTATATTGTGCTCGTTGTATATAATTGTTTATTGTAGTGGACTATATAGACATTTAAGTATGATACTTCACCGGTATTTGTCGGTTCAAAGTCCAAGGTTTACTACAGGAAATGTTGGTTCCTATAACAAGTAGTCTTTGTTAGGCTACCATCTCTTGTGGCGCACCTTCAGCTTCTATATTAATAGGTATGTTGGGCCGGCCATCTTGCCTAACCCACTATTTATTTTACATCAATGTTTTCAGACTTGTCTCGTTGATGATCCGTTAATTTATTTTCGTGTTACGCACATTTGTACCTACAGAGTATGTTTCTTGGCGGGGCAACTGATCGAAACACTGATGTTCAAACAGCCCGAACTGAATATCACAGCCCGCGAGGTCCTGTGTGTGAAGATAGCTGGGCTCTGTCACGACCTGGGTACGTGTTTCTGTCGCTACGTACGTTGGTGTTTCTGTTGATCTACTAGGCCTAAGTGCATATGGTGTGTAGCTGTTCTCATTTGTTTCATGGCTTTAACGAAATAATGTTATCTTGTGTACTTGACTGGTGTTCTTTATTCTCTTACGGAATGAGAACTGTTTGTTTCAGGCCACGGACCTTTTTCTCATCTGTTCGATTTGTTCTTGCATAAAGCCGCGCCACATCACACGAGCCAGGTAAGAATAGCATCTAGCAATATTTACTCACTCTGCAATAAAGCAACACATATCATTTTGATTCGCAAACGCACGGTTTCGTGTACTATTCAGCTCGATCTCATGATGAAGTATGTTGCAGCAAATCGACATAATTGACTTACATTCGGTTCATTTCAATTTAAATAGTGATTGCTATTGGAAAAGTAGATACTAACTCGGAAGTAATGCGAATCGGAACTGGTTACCGACCGAATGATAGAACGTAAGTAACAGATAGATGGCAGTATGACACATATACATATTGGGTTTACTTGTCTGGACTGTTGTATGTCGTCAGCATGAAGAACTCTCCAAGCGTATGTTCGATCATCTGCTGGATGAACGAGGCGTCACGTTGGAACAGCTTAGCAAGAAGGAACGAGAGTTTATCAAAAGACTCATCCAACCGTCACCCAACGACTGCGGATCGCTGGCACGTACACTGTAACATCTACACACTTGCAATGTCTAGACAGTCTCGTACAATGACTACAGATCGCTGGCACATTTGCACATTCGCAACGATCATCCAAGTATTATAATAATAACAATAATTCCATTTCTTAATATAGCGCTTTTTAAGAAAGTAAATACCAATCAAAGTGCTTCACAGAATAAAATGGCATGTTGACTAAATGTTAAAATAAAAATTAATTAAATATGATAAATAAATAAATTAGGGTATAAAATAATGTTTCAAACAATGAAATTAAAAACCAATACTCTAAAATTGAAACCAGTGTCATTTAGATGTGGCAGCACTGCTTGCATCAAGGCATGTAGTGCAAACGAAATAGATGGGTTTTAACTTGTTTCCGGGAAGCCGCCATTGTTCCAGCCGATCGCATTATCCATGGACTGTAGCTCGCACGCACATACAGTGTACAATTAACATACATCCAGCATTCTGACTTCTACTCCACAACGCTTCTAATTCCATGCAAATGTTTCTTGTACCATTTAATGTACTCATTTTATTTGGAGATCGAACAGTTTCTGTTCATCACACCGTGCCTATAAAGATCGGTACTTAATATTGCAAATGGAAAACTCTAGGATTCGTCCCTGTTGCATTATCCGAGAGGGATTCTTTCAACATTCGCTGTCATTAGTACTACTGCCATGATTGAACATTTAAAGTTTGCCCCGTTTTAAAATGTGGTCTGCCCAAGTGTCGATGGACAACTATCAACGTCTGCCAAATATAGCGAGAGCCCAATATGTTTACGCGTACACCTGATTGTGTTCACGGCATTATCATTATAGTGGCGTTACTCCGTTTGTAGAGAAACATCGAAGGACCCGATGAACCGATCAGCGGAAAATTCGAAGACTGCACGTTTCTCTATGAGGTTTGTGGCAGTAACATTTGAACAAAACAGCAAAACGTCCGCGTTTGTCAGGTCGAAAGTAACAGTACGTTAGTTACATTAGTTGTACATGAACGACAGTCGTCTGGCAGTTTAACTATTGTCAAGTTTTAAGCTGTCATACTTATTATACGTGAACATAATTCTGTCAAGTTAAGCTGTTATACTTACTATACGTGAACATGATTCTGACAGGTTTAAACTGTTATACTTACTATAAGGGAACATAATTCTGTTAGGTTTAAGCTGTCATACTTACTTCACATGAAATTCATACGTATGTTAGGTTTAAGCTGTCTTACTTCACGTGAACATCACACATCTGTCACGTTTGTTCTGTCATACGTTTGTCAGTATAATATCAGCATGATTTTTTCGCAAGCCTCATTCTTCTCTTAAATCGTCCGTTTTGTTATCTGGAATCATCTTCTCAAGCCAGTGGTGATAATCATTAACAGAACGTGCGCTGAATCCGTTTAAATTCGTCTCAATTGCGATACTGATTGCAGAAACCAGAAATTGTCATTAGCAACGTTTGTCAACAACTTTGTTTACAATTTGAACGTTTTATATATTTGTCCAGTTGCGAACAACGATTCGGCGCAATAAAACATAATTTGACGAGCTGTATGACTTCATTATATTTATTTTTATATTAAGAACACTATATTAAAAAGGACGACCAGACAAGGTCAGATTAACGAGACTACCTGCTGTATGTAAACGTTACTGTTGTACCATCATAAGCTGTACTTGTTGGGAGAAAGTTCCTGAAAGGTGACATTCCCAAACACCATGTGACTATGCGTGATATTTTAATGTCTTCACATGAACATCGTTCTTTTACAGATCGTAGCCAACAAAGAGAACGGTGTAGATGTTGACAAATGGGACTACTTCGCTCGCGACTGTCACCAACTCGGCATCACCAACAATTTCGACCACACTCGCTTCCAGAAATTTGCGCGGGTCATTGAAGTCGATGGAAGAAGACACATCTGCTTCAGGGACAAGGTGGTTGACTTACGTACATGTCGATGCAACGTAACTGTAATGTTGTACAGTATAATGTCACGTCATCCTTGGAACTTCTTCAACTTTATAACATCATCGCTAAGGGTATATCTTAATATACGCTACTTTCTACAGCTCGTGGTCTCGACAGGGGCTTATTAGCAGAGTCTCTAGTTATGAAACGTTAATGAATACATGCGTAGGAATCACACTATTGGAATGGGTCCCAGATATTATTCTGGCGTGAAAAAGTTGATAGTTGTATCCAGTGCTATTTGTCATATGTGCTCCAAACGGAAACATAAATGACCTGAGTGAAATGGTTGCTTTCAGGAGGAGCGCAGTATCTACAACATGTTCTACACGCGCACAGTGCTACACCAACGCGCCTACCAACACGTTGTCTGCCAGGCCGTCGAAATCATGTAAGCAAAGTCTGGTTACTATGCCAGATTCGGTCAACCAGATTGTCCTTCGGTAAACGCTATTGTGACCTCATATTTCCTCATTTTCAGTTTTATTAGTAGCCAGTGCATAACATTAAAAAGCCCAGTTAATACAAAGAAAATGTCGTACTAATTTGCGAAATGTGTTGTCGTTATAATATTATGTTTTGGCATGACGTAAGCAGGATTGTTTTCATCGTGCACGTCCTTGTGTCTCAGGCTGACCGACGCGCTGCTGAAGGCCAACGACCATCTAATGATCTGCGGCAAAGACGAGTGAGTGCGTTAAACCCCTCGTCAGAGAACGTCGAAATATAATTAATTTACCAGAATGTTATCACAATAATGAACCGCTGTGTTCGGATATAAAAAACAAACACGTACGAAAGTTGACATTCGGAAGTTCATCAGGAGCAACCAAATCTATCTATTAGTACGCTAACAACGGGGAAAGTATGGCAGTATTTCATCCCAGGTGCCAAGATCCACTATTTCATTCCAGGTGCTTCTTGTTGTGTTCATTCGCGTCCTTGGATGATT
This sequence comes from Escarpia spicata, assembly GCA_963995525.1. NCBI lineage: Eukaryota > Metazoa > Annelida > Polychaeta > Sabellida > Siboglinidae > Escarpia > Escarpia spicata. Next base: position 8,238,469 of record OZ023214.1, on the reverse strand, counting down.
GTCCTATGATCTACCCATTGCTGATGTATTAGAAACCCAAAAGGTAGTTACTACAAGTTATTTATTTATGTGTACCAGGTATGGCGGTAAACCTGTTGGAGAAAGGTGGAAACAGTGAATGAATTGGGTGGTCAACCACATGTTTGCCACTGCTAATGTCATTTCTTACCATGATTCCTCTCGTGACATCGGTGCTCTGTTCGTGTTCGCCTCAGCCGTCCGCTGAAGATGTCGGAGTGCGTGGGTGACATGGAGGCGTTCAGCCAGCTCACGGACCACGTATACCACCAGATCCTGCACGGTAAGCCCAGGGACGCTCTGCGTGATGCCGCCGAGATCCTGCGAAGACTGGAGCGACGTGATCTCTACCGCTGTATCTGTAGCACGAAGCCGCGGAGCTGCTCCGAAGTTGTAAGAACACTTAACTATTCTAGCGGTCGTTTACAGTTGTCGACACGTGTCTCTTCCTACACATACCGTACTATTTCCCAGAACCCCCTCCTTCCCTTTGAATAAGTCGATAATTAACCAGATTGAGAGTCATACGTATGTATATTAGTGGCATGACACGGTATATGCATAAGACATATAATAGCAACCACCATGATGATGTTTAAATATTTATATACAACCACTATGATTACGCCATTCACTTGCGACTATCATTTTAGTAATTACTATGCGAGCCTTGACACACTCCCCCTTTCGTACGCTTTGTACGAATATGTAAACGTCGACAGTTATGAACAGCTACTAACAAGACAAGATTGAACAAGATTGCCATCCCTAGCAAAACACACAGGTGAACAAGAAAGCTTTATGTTTACCGAGAGTCCAACCTTTATGGCATCTATATGTAACCCTACTGAAATATTCGTCAATTTTGCTTTTGTATATATGGCAAAACAAACGTCTAAAAAGTACAGGGGTGATGATGGCATGAACAGCAGGTTATATTGTTTTCATGGGAATATCGTGTGTAGCAGAAACTGGTCGTGTTCACAGCGACATTTCAAAAGAAACGCATTTGATTTTATGTAGAACAAACTTTCAGACATCTAGAATGTATTGGCGTGCACCGCGAGCACTTTAGCAGTTCTTATATGACTAACTGATTTGTTTTGCTTCCGCAGGTTCGGGTAGAAGAGATCAGTGACCGTGTCGTGGAGCTGTCACGCGGAACATTGTCGCCAGAAGACTTTGAGATTTTGGTAACCAGCAATATTACAGCGCCCTCAGTCCGTCCGTGATTAAAGTATATATTTGATTCCGTTCCTCAATTTCAGTTTTCTTCTTCTTTTCTCTCACTTATCCCTCCACCAACTGTCTCCATTCCCCACTATCTTTTGTTCTCGTTTTCCATTCCTCTCCTAATCCTTCCAAGTCCCTCATTATACAGTCCTCCCATTGCAGTCTAGGTCTTCCTCGCCTCCTTTCCCCTCCACTCTCTGGGCATCTGCTTCCTTTGCCAGCCGTTCTCGTCTCTTTCTCTCCACATGCCCAGCCCACTTCAGTCAACTTCTCCCCAGCTTCTTCTTAAGGCTTTCTTCTATTCCAACCTCCTCCCTAAATTCCTCCATTGTCCACTTATTAGGTCTTCTCACTCCCACAATTCATCCAACCCAGTTGTGTTCACAAACATGCACCCTCTCTTGTTGTTTCTCTGTCAGTGCCATCGTCTCTAGGCCATACAGGTATGCCGGGGAAACACCTGAACATACCACCTTTAATTTGAGTTTACACGATGTGCATCTGTCTCCCATCACACATTCAAGTTTCCATCAAGCCGTTGCCCCTGCCTTTATCCTCCTGCTAATTTCGGTGTCTGAGTTGCCATCCCCACCCATTTATTCAAAACTGTTCCAGTTCTTTGTTTTGCTGGCCATCAAAGTACTTCTTTCCTATCCAAACTAACTTTCAATCCATATCTGCTGAACATATCCTTCCACTCTATCAGTTGTTCTTGGATGTCTGCTTCCCCGTCCGCTGCCACTGCCAGATCGTCTGCATACAGTAGCTTCCAGAGGATATCTCTCCTACCAGTCTTTCTGCTTATCAGTTCCACCATTGCGATAAATAACAGTGGGATCAGGGCGTTCCCCTGTCTTAGGCCAACATTTACTTCAAACTTCTCTGACACTCCCGGTCCACACAACACCCTGCTCTTTGTTTCTTCATATGTCCCTTCTACCATCCTGACCTCAGCCTCTGGAACCCCCATCCACCTCAGTGTCGCCAACACCACCTCTCTTGGTACAGTATCATATGCTTTCTCCAGGTCTGTGAATCCTACCGCCACATCTTCCTGTCGCTCCAATTACTTTTCCACTAGCTGCCTCAGGGTAAACATCCCGTCAGTTGTTCCTCTTCCTGTTTTAAACCTCTGCTGCTCTTCACTGACTTCCCCTTCCAATGCTGCTCTTATTCTGCCATCCAGGATTCTCTCCAGCATCTTCATATGGCTGAGCAAAGCGATGCCTCTGTATTTTCTAGGGTCATGCATGTCTCCCTTTCTTTTCCATGCTGGGACAATCAGCCCCGTTCGCCACTCTTCTGGCATCTCCCCTCTCTCATGCAGGTGTTCAGCAATCTTTTTGTCCACAATATTCCAACTTGTTCAGCCACCACCAGCATCTCCACTTGAACTTCATCAATACGTGCCGCCCGACCTTTCTTCACTGCTCTCTCTACCTCAGCATCCACAATCTCCCCCACCTTTACGTCTCCCTCAACTGCACTTGATAGATCTAGTTCTCTGTTTTCTCTTTGGTTTAGCATTGCCTTGAAATACTCCTCCCAGACATGTAGCACCTCTTTCCTGTCTGTAACTAGCTTTCCGTTCTTGTTCTTGATCACTGTTCCAGCTTTCACATCCTTGCTATCCTCATCCCTCTCTCGAGCCATCTTATAGATCATCTTCTTTTCGCTATCCTCATCAAGCTTTCTATTCAGCTCCTCTTCCATATCTCTCTCTGCCTTATCCACAGCTCTCCTAGCTGCCTTCTGTTTCTCTCCATAGAGTTGCTGTATTGCTAAATCAGGTTGTCCGCCATTCCCTTTGATCACTCAATCAATCTACCTCCTTCCATACTTGTCTCTTTTCTCCAGTTGCTTTGGCTACTTCTTCAGTCCAACTTGTCTGGTTTTTGCTCTTCGAGGAAGCTCCTCCCTTACCAGATGTTCTGCCTCACAGCTGCTCCAATGAAAGCATCTTTAAAGAATTTCCATTCTTCTTCCACTGTTCCCATTGTTGGCTGTAGTTACACATACTGTGGTGCCGCTCTATCTCTGTATGCACTGGCTGTGTCCCCGTGACATTTCCACCATTTAATGGTCTTGCGTCCCACACTTCTAACCTACTTCCTCTTCTGCACACGCACAACGAAAATGAGGGTCTTGTGTTCATTGTCACGTGTTCCCCAGCTGTGCCCATACAGTCCTTCATCCGCCACATTTACTGTCTCCTCATTACCAGCAGATCAAACTCTGTCTGACGATGGCCACTCCTGTAGGACATTTTATGGCTTTCTCTCTTTTACAAGCACGACCCGGTCACGATCACCAACTCTACTAGCTCCCGGCCCTCTCGGTTTCTCGTACCCCGTCCTAATCGCCAATGGCGAGACGATCCACCCGGGCTTCGCTGATTTCTTGCGGGCAAAGTGGCGCGTCGGCTACCCCGGACGTGGTAATTAAATTGAGACTCTGTACCTGCGACATTCATTGATTTGGACATTGTAGCCACAGCAGCGCTGCCTTGGATGACCTACAGTACGGTTTGATATAGGATGTTGCCTTCTCCTGGGACTGCTGTCTGCTAAGACCCCACCTGCCGGGGTTTACATTTGAGGTTTCCTTCTCTTAGATCATTTGCCTAACATAACTAATGAACATGATCTGCCCAGTGCTATTTACCCATAGTTGGGGGTGGAATATTGAGTGTCGGGACATGTCCACACGCTGGTGGGCCCTGCACACCCACCTCTGGGGCTCCAACCCCAGCACATTTGCCTGGGGCCGCAAGCTGCCCAGTATCCGTAGTGTACCACAAGGAGGTCGTGCTAGAGTCTTGTCTATGGAGAGACTATGTACCAGCAGGGGAGGCTTACACACTCGGCTCCATTTTCACTCCAGGGAGCTATCTGGCGGCTGTAGCTAAAAGCGAGAGTATGAAACACAAACTACACACTACGTTACTACAACACTTGGTGCATTACACATACCTGTGTGTTGGCTGGCGGCCATGTACACA